>CABHPP010125171.1:0-20198 GCA_902168425.1 Peromyscus attwateri | reverse complement strand
CCATTCAAAACAGATTTTTTTTTTTCCTGCTGGCACAAGCTGCAAGAGTCTTGCTGTCTCCCACTCCTGTGCTTTATTTCCCTAAGTAATAGCACCAGATGTGCACGGTGCGCCAGGCTATTTTGGAAAATGTGAATCATTGTCTTATAAAAAGAGAGCACAGTGGCTGGGCACACTTGCACTCGTCTGTGGTCCCAGCACTCAGGAGGCTGAGGCAGGAGGATTACTAGTTTGAGGCCAACCAGGGTTTGTTGGAGTGAGACCCTGAGAGGTGGGGGACAAGGACGGGAACTGGGAGGGGTAGGAAGAGAACACTTTGCTTGGCAGAGCCCTCTTCCTGTGGGTGGTTTGGTCGGCAGCCCAAGGCTGAGTGAAGGATAATGATGCAGATTAGTTTTGACCCTGCTTACTCCCTCTCTCAGGAGTGCCTGTCCGTCAGACCCATGTGTTTTCTCAGGAGACAAGAAAATACAATAAATTTTAAAAATTTCATTCAAAAATTTTTAAAAAAGATCAGATTTTTTTCATAAGAAATACTAATTACTGTTTTTCATAAGAAATACTAAATACTAATTTTCATATGCTCATAGCTACTGATGGTCTAGCAAAAACTGTCCTGGGTGAAACCTGTAGAAAGTTGAATGTGTTCATTTGGTGATGTTTCATAAATGCTGTCTTATGCTTTATTGGATTTTGTTTTAAACAGTGCTACTGTTTCATGGTTATTTCTAGGTGTCAATGGCTTATGTGTCTTTAAAATGCTTCAAAACAAGTAAAATGTTTTTTAATGCTGTGGGGACCTAAAGAACAAAATGAACAGAATTAGTGTCTTTCCTTGAGTGGTTTGAGATTCCTGGGTACAGTGGTGTAACTCATGCTGTGCTCTGTTTAGTGAGCCAGAATTCCGTCCCTTTGCGCTAAACACAGACTTTAAAATCTGCAAGAGTTTAATGAGCTAATAACCCTGATCTGGTCAAGCACAGGGTTCACTTCAGTGGCTCTGGTCTTACGTTAACCACAGCTGATTCTTCAACCCTAGCTGACAGATTCTTAATTCTTAATTCAAAATATCACATGAACAGCCCCGATAGTCTTTGCTTCCTCCCGAAACTTGACAGGCCAACCCTCCATCATCTGCTCCACTGTCAGCATTGTCTTCCAAGTACCCACAACAGCTCAGTGAGCTCTGAACACTCAGCAGCTTTCCACGCCCCAAGTCCCGTATCCTTCCCAATCTTCCCACCAGAGCCGGCGGCTCTGTCCCAGCAGTACCCAGTAACCTGGCACGACTGTCTTAGTTTGTTTTCTGTTGCATGGTGTTTACTTGGGAGCAAACTTGGGGAGGAAAGGGCTTTTTAACTTACATATTCTGAGTCACAGTCCGCTGAGGGAAGTCAAGGCAGGAACTTCAACTTTAGGAGTCTGGAAGCAGGAACTGAAGCTGATGCCATGGATGAACGCCACTTATTGGCTTTCTCTATGGCTTGCTCAGATCGCTTTCTTACACCACTGATGACCACCTGCCCATGGGAGGCCCCACCCACAGCGGGCTGGGCCCTCCCACATCAGTCATTCATCAAGAAAATACTCCACAGACTTGCCCTACAGGCAATCTAATGGAGGCATTTTCCTCCCAGATAAATCTAGCTGGGTCAAGTTGAGAGAAAACTAACCAAGACACCCCCTTTTTCTGTCAGTAGCAGACCAAACCTCTCAGAAATCCTTCTGTATTTTAAATCCATCTGTGGAAACCAGTTCAGATGCGTAATTTATTTCAAGTCTCTGTTAGATGAGTATAGAAATGTAGTGGTGCAGGTGACCTGGAGGTGATTACACAGTATGACTCAACTTGTTACTCAAAGAACATTAAAATATTTCTGTCCTGCTTACAAAACTATACCTCTCTTTCCCACTTGGTTTGCTTTCCTGAGGAAAGCTGGCCTCTGCCAGGCACAGCCACAGAGTGGGAGCTGAGTCAGGCAGAACTGTGGAGAAACCGCAGCAGCCTCGAGACTAGTTCATCTCCTGCAGCTCCACATTTCCCAGTACCTAAAAAATGCTCGCTAAAGGTTATACTTCCGGTCACTTTCTGTACAACTAGATCACAGAAGTATTTGTCAAATTACTACAAATTCATTGAGCTGATCCCTGCCTGTGCTCACCAAGAAATGCTGTGGTTGGAGCTCGGCAGGTAGTCTGTCTTGTATGCCTCCCTGCCGGAAATAGGACACAAGTAATAAAGGAGTTTCCCTTCGTAGATTTCCAAAGAGTTGTTTAAATACATATAATAAAAAAGCAAAGATAATAAGTATTTTACTCTGGGGACTCAGTTTCTCTTCCTCATCTCTTTTTCAAACTCGAGAAAGAGTAAGAAGTTTGGAAATGGAGAGAAAGCTTTAAACACAAAGCATTTGCTCCTCATCAGGGCCATAGTATTACTGGCTTTAAAAAAAGTAATGCTTGCTTGCCTGCAGGGATCAGGCTCTCGTAAAGTGCTGCAGGGCCAGTGCACCCCATCTCTTTGAGCCTGTTTCCAGAGGAATTGTCATTCACCCCACTCTCTCCTTCTCCATAGAAGGTTGCAGAAAACTTCCTGAGTTCTTACTTTGCTCTCATGATTGTCCAGTTATGCTGGTAATTACTGTTATTACTGGTAATACGGCAGTGAACCTGACAGACAAGGACCCTCTCGTGTGGAGCGTGTTCCAGTGGAGTTGACAGGAAATAGATGACTCAGCCTTAGCAGTGACTTCTGTGAAGAATGTAAAGCAAAGTAGCATGATAAATGATAGGAGCCTACTCTGCTGTGCTGGGCAGAGTCCTCTCTGAAGTATTTGAGACCTAAATGATAAGAAGACAGTGATGAGAAAATGATGGGCATGTGTGTGTTTGGTGTACAACTGCAATGGGGCAGGGGCAGCCTTAGCTACAGAGAGTTTGAGGCTAGCCTAGGTTATATGACACTGTCTCAAAACCAGAACAACAATAACAACAAACAGTGGGGATGGAAGTTGTAGCCATGTGGGAGTGTTCCAGTTAAAGGGGCTGGAGAGATGGCGCAAAGGTTAAAGAGCACTTGCTGCTCTTGCAGAGGCCCAGGTTCAGTTCCCAGCACCCATGGGGGGACTCAAAACCATCTGTAACTTTGGTTCCATATTGGTGAAATTATTAATCTGGCTCCCTCTTCTGGCCCCCACAAGTATTGCACACACTTGGTGCACTCACATATGTGCAGACAACACACACATTGTCTTAGTGTGCTTTCTGTTACTATGATAAACACCACGACCAAAAGCAACCTGGGGATGAGAGAGCTTATTTCATCCCACAGCTTGTAGTCCATCACTGAGGGGTGCTGAGGTAGGAACCCAGGGGCAGACACTGCTCCTAACCACAGAACAGCCCATTAAGGCCCATTAAGGGCCCAGAGTTCTGAGCTCATCTACAGTCCTCCCCAGAACATCATGGGCAGGCCTGTCCAGCAGTACCCGTGAACCTGGTACTTAGTTTGTTCTCTGTTGCTGTGATAAACCCATGACCAAAAGCAATTTAAGGAAGAAACTTGGGGTTTATTTCAACCCACAGCTTATTGTGTCACTGAGGGAAGTCAGGGCAGGAACTGAAAGAACGCTGCTTACTGGCTTGCTCCCCATGGCTTATACCAACCAGGAGCACCTGCCCAGGGGTGGCACCTCCCACAGAGGGCTGGACCCTCCCACAGCAATCATTAATCAAGAAAATGCCGTAGACTTGCCTACAGTCAATCTGATGGAGCCATTTTTCTCAACTCAGCCAGTTTCCTCACCTGAGATTCACTTTTCCCAGATGGCTCCAGCTTGTGTCGAGCTGGACAGAAGACAAACCAGGACACAAAATAAAAACAAATTAAAAAAAACGGTTTTCCAGGTGAGATGATTGGTACAGGTTCACTAAGAACAGAGACATGCTTGTTGTACGGGAAAGTGGTTGGGGAGACGAGGTCAGTGAGGTGGGCGAGTCTAACCTTGTGGACACTTAGGCCAGAGCAGGGACTAGATCTGATTGTAACCCACTGAGCTTCCTGGGAACCAAACACTGCTTTTATTGAGAGCAAGAGTAGTCAAGAGGACTGGCAATGTGGCTCAGTAGGGTTAGGTCCTAGCTGTGCAGACCCAGTGACCTGACTTCAATTCCCAGTTATACAGGTTAAAGGAAGAAGGAGAGAACTGACTCCACAGAGATGTTCTCTGACCACCAAAGCATATACATGCACACCCACACATGTACATTATACACACACAGTAATAAAAAAATGAAATAAATAAACAATTAAAAAATATTCAGCCACTGAGAGTGTGATGTGAATAGTGCAATTATTTCTGAAAGCAATATGTCATTCTCTCATAAAGTTGGCTGGTCATGTGGTAATTCTTTCTGTCAGGAGACATAGTCAAACATGTTTATAGTAGTGCAGTTTGTCATAGCAGAGTTGGAAAAAATCCAGTCTCATCAGTGTTGGGATGGATAATTTAAGATATATTCCTGAAAGCAATATTATACAACAGTGAAAGTCAGTGAACTATAACTCAGTAGAATATCATGACCGAGTCTTAGACTATAACAGATGGATTAAAAAGCCAGGCAGTGGTGGCATACACCTTTAATCCCAGCACTCAGGAGGTAGAGGCAGGCAGATCTCTGAGTTAGAGGCCAGCCTGATCTAAAAAATGAGTTCTAGGACACCTAGAGTTGTTACACAGAGAAACTCTGGGGGTTGGGGATTTAGCTCAGTGGTAGAGCGCTTGCCTAGCAAGTGCAAGGCCCTGGGTTCGGTCCTCAGCTCCAGGGGAAAAAAAAAACAGAGAGAGAGAGAAACTCTGTCTTGAAAAACAAAAGACAACAACAAAAAAAGGTGGATTAAATTGGAAATAGATTTTATTAATAGGGATCCATGTTGTTCAACTGGAGTCCTCTTAGTGTCTCTCCCTTGCCCTACCTCGCCTCATGTGTTTTTTTGAGACAGGGTCTCACTGTGTAGCTCTGGCTGTCCTGGAACTCATTATGTAGATCAGGCTGGCCTCAAGCTCACAGAGATCTTTCTGCCTCCCCAGTGCTGGGATCAAAGGTGTGTGCCTCTATGCTCAGCTTTTAGTATCACTCTTAAAGTGGTGTAAAGAGTGATAAGGCAGAGCCACTTAAGGGCCTTTTTTTTTTTTTTTTTTTTGGTTTTTCGAGACAGGGTTTCTCTGTGTAGCTTTGCGCCTTTCCTAGAGCTCACTTGGTAGCCCAGGCTGGCCTCGAACTCACAGAGATCCGCCTGCCTCTGCCTCCCGAGTGCTGGGATTAAAGGCGTGCGCCACCAACGCCCGGCTTACTTAAGGGCCTTTTAATGGAGATAGGCATTACTGCTTGTTTTAAACCAGATGTACGCAAACCATCAATCCACAGGACACTTTCCCTGGCAGAGGCCTGGATCTTGTCTGTGTCACATGATCACTTTCTCATTTTTAGCAAATCGTTTACCTCCTGGGCCTCATTTTTGTTATTGAAAGAGCATTAGGGGGCTGGAGAGATGGCTCAGCGGTTAAGAGAACTGGCTGTTCTTCCAGAGGTCCTGAGTTCAATTCCCAGCAACCACATGGTGGCTCCCAATCATCTGTAATGAGATCTGGTGGCTTCTTCTGGCATGTAGGCAGAACACTGTATACATAATAAATAAATCTTTAAAAAAAAAAAAAAAAGAAAGAGCATTAGTGGGGTGTACTCCTGTAATCTCAGCACTTGGGAGGCAGAGGCAGGAGGATTGCCATGTATTCCAGGCCAGCCTGGGCAATAGTGAGTTCCAGAGAGCCAGGGGTGCTCGTGGTGCACGTCGTCCCACCCCAGCACTCAGGAGTTCAAAGGCAGGCAGACCTCTAAGTTCAAGGCCAGCCTGTTCTACAAAGACCGTGGGTTTTGGTTTTTGTTTTTGTTTTTTTAAGTATCTGTCCCACCTCTTCATCTGGTGTGGGGAAGGGAGATCAGATAGTGTAAATGGGCTCTGAAGAGCATATTTAAATAGGACGCCAAGCACAGTGTTTTTGTGGCAGCTCTGCAGTCTCAGTCTTGGTGATTGTCCAGGTCACAACGTTCTCACCTTTTACTGTTAGTGCCGAGTCAAGAGCCGTTTGTGCGTTTACAACAATTTCTTCTGATTCAAGGCCAGGTTTGTTTTATTTTGTTTGGCTTTTTGAGACAGGGTCTCCTGTAGCCAAGGCTGGCCTGGAGCTCCTGATCCTCCTGCCTCCACCTCCTGAGGACTTGAGGCCAGGCTTATGACTGGTATACAGCATAGGAAGCCGGCCTCAGATTTCTCCATTCCAGCTAGACACACCGGAAAGAAGAAGGTGTACGGAGATAAATCCTCTCCCCAAGTCATACGAATGCATTAGGGCCTAGAAGGAAAGCAGGCCTGTGAAAGCTGTTTTGCTTCCCACATTCAGCACTGCTGGCCACCTTTCTTCAGGACTTCAAAGGCTAGAGGTGACCACCTCCTCAATAACTGGTATCCCCATTCATCCCCAGCCTGAGGAGGCGGGACCCAGGAGGCTGAGCATGCAGACTCTGGGCCTGTAGCTCAGGGAGTCAGTCGGTTACTCTCCCATCTCTTGGGAACGTCGGGAATGACTAGCCTAGACTCGATTTGCTAAAGGAACGGGGCTTCTCTAGCAGTGTTCCTCTATAGCAGTAGTTCTCAACCTTCCTAATGCTGTGTGTGACCTCTTAATACAGTTCCTCATGTCATGGTGACCCCCAACCATAAAATTATTTTCATTGCTACTCTATAACTGTAATTTTGAGACTTATGAATTGTAATGCAAATATCCAATATGCAAGATATATGATATTTGACCCCCAAATGGGTTTTGACCTACAAGTTGAGAACCACTGCTCTAGAACAAGATTGCAGGTCTGACCATTTAGAATCTTACAGTTGCGCCTTAAAAATTGGAGTCCAGTGAAGCAGAAAACTGAAAACCCTGTATTTCTCCACCCCTGGCTTTTTTTTGTTGTTGTTGTTGTTTTGTTTTGTTTTGTTTTGTTTTTTTGGGGACAGGGTTTCTCTGTGTAGCTTTGCACCTTTCCTGGATCTCGCTCTGTAGCCCAGGCTGGCCTCAAACTCACAGAGATCCTCCTGCCTCTGCCTCCCGAGTGCTGGGATTAAAGGTGTGCAAAGGCATGCACCACTACCACCCGGCTCATGTCTTTCTTCATAGATCTTTTCCCAGCCAAGAACTTGATAGACTTTAGCAGTCAGTCATTGGAAAGAGTAACAATTGACTGGGACAGTTGTCCTTGTTCATGGATTGCACACTTGGTCAGCAAAGAGTGCTGACTGAACACCTGTGTGTTGTGTTCCTCTTCAGGTAGAGCCAGCACTGTTCCTTTGCCACAGCCAGGGTTGCTGTGGATGCTGTGGAAGTGAGTCTCCTCGTGCATCTGTTATCACCTCTGCCCCATTTTCCAAGTTAACCTCTTTTTCTTTGTCTTCAGGCCAATGAGGCGAGCTCAGAGTCCATAGCATCCTTCTCTAAACCGGAGATCATGAGTAGCTTTCTGCCAGAGGGCGGGTGTTACGAGCTGCTCACCATCATAGGTAATTCCTAGGGACATGCCCACCTTCCCAACACAGCCTTCTCAGCTAGCTTCGAGGATTCATGGGGACAGTGGGCTTCTGTGGGTTTCTTGTACCAAGTATGGGAAGAAATCATTTCTAGGAGGCCATAGTCCACTATGATGATTGGCTGAGAAGGACTGTTGGGAAAATGAAGAAATGTCAGATCTGAAAGTAGCAGTATTGAACATTCTAACTAGAATTTTCTGCTGAAATTGAGTCCCTTTTCTTTAGAGTAGTTAAGTCTTTGTGGATGTCTTTGTTTAAGTCATTGCTCTTTTCTTTCAGGCAAAGGATTTGAGGACTTAATGACAGTGAATTTAGCCAGGTACAAACCAACAGGAGAATACGTGACAGTACGCAGGATCAACCTGGAAGCTTGTTCCAATGAGATGGTGACGTTCTTACAGGTAATGAAGTGTGGGTGTGACCCTGGAGGGTGGGCTCCCAGTTACATAGTAATAATGTCTCATTCCTCTACACGGTTCTTCAGGACACTAAAGCGGGCCGTGTGTTCAGAAATCATGAGGCATCAGTGAAGAATCTTACATATTTGATAATGCCCATCAGGCTGGCAGGGGTCCCCGGTCAAGGTGTTAGGAAATGTCTCCTTGTACTCCACAGTTACCATTTGTCTATTAGTTCGGTCAACTTATACTTTGATGTATAGTGGGAAAATATTTTTTGTTTTTAGATAGCATCTTGCTGTTACCCAGCCTGGCCTCAAATTTACAGTCCTCCTACCTCAGTGCCTGGGCTGGGATTGTGCTCTTAACTTAAAAGGAGTGTGTGCTTGGCCTTTGGGATGGAGCTAAGTGAGCCACTTCCAAGTCTCCAGCTCTGTCTCATTTTTGTCAACAGAGGTGGTTGACTCACTGTGACAGCAGTGACCCTGCGTGGTGAAGGGTTGCTCTTGGAGGCTCTTGGGTGTTGGTAGCTGGCAGGGCCATCCAAAGGCCTGAGTGGGCAAATCGGGTGGCTCACTGGAAGGACTCTGAGGAGAGCATCCAGAAGGCATGAGGTCTCCACACTTTGACACCACCCTCCTCACGTTGGATGCCATTCTTGATCCTGACTCAGCTTTGCCGTTGTTTTCAGGGGGAGCTTCATGTCTCTAAACTCTTCAGCCATCCCAATATAGTGCCATATCGAGCCACCTTCATCTCAGACAATGAGCTGTGGGTCGTCACATCATTCATGGCATATGGTGAGTGGGAAGGTCCCTAGATCACTTGACAGTCCCTTCTATGCTGGTTTCTTTCTCCTGTTACCCTTGGCATCCTTTTCAGGTTCTGCAAAGGACCTCATTGGCACACACTTCATGGATGGCATGAATGAGCTGGCGATTGCGTACATTCTGCAGGGGGTGCTGAAGGCCTTGGACTACATCCACCACATGGGCTATGTGCACAGGTGTGTCCCGAGACACTTTACCTTTCCTAGTGAAGCTGGAGTTCCAAGCTTGTCAGTGCTGAAGTCACTTGATCTTTTGTGTGAGAGGAACATCTACTGTGGACCACTGGCCCCTGACCCCTGCCTTACTCCTGTGTGCCTCAGAGCAGGCCCATGGCCAGGCAAAGACAGATTGCCTAGTGGTTGGTGTCAGGAAAACCAGCTCATAGTGGGGAAGATAACGGAACTGGAGCCTTCCTTCCACTTCATTGATTCCAGGGATCAAATGAGGTTGTGAGGCTTGGCAGCAAGTGCCTTTACCCCCTGAGCCGTCTCACAAGCCCCAAACTGCAGACCTATGTAGAAGGCAGTGTGAGGGAATAGTTTTGGAACCTAGATACACAAGGACTAGACATTTAAAAGCATGAAGCAAGAAAATGATAAATTTGATTACATCAGCTTTAAAGGTTTCTGTCTCATAAATGACACTGTGAACAAAGTAGTATGTACCAGAGTGACAGATGTTAGCTTTGTCTAAACATACGTGAGCGACAAGAAGATCATACAGAACAAGTGGAGGCCAGCAGAGTGGCAGGATGGGCATTAGAGCAGAGCAGACCCCAGCAGTCACAGGGACACACACTCAGCCCTAGCGATCATAAAACCGCAAATGAAGACATGTTGTCACATTGTGTGAATGACTGGCTAGGTTAGGAAGCTGGAACCCAGTACAGCCAGTCGGTCATCGGCATGGACGCGGGCTCAGCATCAGCTCTGGCTATGTGCCATCAGCGGACCTGCATGCTGACTTCTGCTGCATGCCGACGTTTGTTACATGTGCATGCACTGAATAGAAACATCTTGAGTGTCTCTCCCTGGAGAATGGGAAATGGTAGGTCCCTGGGCTAGAGTGGCCAGTCAGAAGTGAGAATCCGAGGTGTATAGCCAGCAACAAGGAGGAATCTTTGAAGTCAGTGCTGAGTGAAAGGAGTGAATGGCTTCATAGGAAGCAGGAAGCGACTAGGTAGATTTAAAGCACACACATGCACTTCCCAAGAATGTCCAAGAACACAAAGTAAAAGTGTTAGTAGAAGCCAGGCTGGAGCATGCATGGCAGATCTCTGTAAGTTCCAGGACAGCCATGGCTACATAGAGAGACCTTGTCTCAAAAGCAAACAAATAAAAATCATTAGTCTACCTGGTATGGTGGTGCGTGTCTGTAAGAGAGGCAGACGTCAGCATTAAGACTCTGGGCCAGCCAGGCGGCGGTGGGCACGCCTTTAATCTCAGCACTCGGGAGGCAGAGGCAGGCCGATCTCTGAGTTCAAGGCCAGCCTGGTCTACAGATGGAGATCCAGGACAGGCACCAAAGCTACACAGAGAAACCCTGTCTCGAAAAAAGAAAAAAAAAAAAAAAAAAAAGAAAGAAAGAAAGAAAGAAAAGAAAAAAAGATTCTGGGGCTAGCCTAGACTACATAATGAATTCTAGGCTGCCTGGGACCATCCGCTGGAACATGGTCGACATGCCAGGAACCACACTATTAAATAAAATGGACTCTCCCTCCCCCAGAAGCCATCGACCTGTCAGTTAGAGGTGGAGGCTTGTGAGCTCCTCTCTCCTCCATGCTAGAATGCGGACTGGCTTGGTCTTCTTGGGGTCCTACTCGGGTAGCCAGTTTTGTGAGTTCAGGAATGCGGTGGTTGGGTCGTGTCCAGAAGACACTGGTCAGGTCTTCCTACCTCCAGCTCTTACAGTCTTCCTATCCCTTTTCTTTGCAATGGCCCTTGCGCCTTGATGGGAAGAGAGTGATACAGATGTCCTGCTTGAGACTGACCACTCTGTAGACACTTAGTAACTGCACTTTGACAAGTTGTGAGTTTCTGCATTAGTCATCATCCATGGCACAAAGAAACTTCTCTGATGAGGGTTGAGAGCTGCACTAATCTATGGGTATAAAGATACAAATCTAGAGGGCACTTTGATAGTAGGAACATAGTAAATTTTAAAATATAATGATAACATGGGGGATAGAGAGGTGGCTTAGCAGTTAAGAGCACACACCGATCTTGCAGAGGACCCAGCACCCACATTGGGTTGTTGACATTTGTTTGTAATTCTAGCTCCGAGAGAGATCTGACCGCTTGGGCTCCTGTAGGCACAAGCACAAACCCACCCCACACTCATAACTAAAATGAAACATCTTTAAGCTGGAGAGACAGTTCAGTGGTTAAGAAAGTTGACTTCGGGGCTGGAGAGATGGCTCAGCGGTTAAGAGCACTGGCTGTTCTTGCAGAGGTCCTGAGTTCAATTCCCAGCAACCACATGGTTGCTCCCAACCATCTGTAATGAGATCTGGTGCCCTCTTCTGGCATGTAGGCAGAACACTGTATACATAATAAATAAATATTTAAAAAAAAATTAAAAAAAAAAAAGAAAAAGAAAGTTGACTTCTTCTGCAGAAGTCTTGAGTTTGCCTCCCCAGCATCTACACTGGGTAGCTTGCCACTGCCTGTAACTCTAGCTCCAGGGGAGCTGGCACTGACTTCTAATCTTCTTGGGCACGGCACTCATGTGCACATACCCACAGACATGTGCACATAAACCTCTTCTTTTTTTTTTTTTTTTTAAATCAAATGACTGGGTGTGGTGGCACACACCTTTAATCCCAGCACTCTGGAGGCAGAGGCAGGTGAATCTCTATGGGTTCCAGGCCAGCCTGGTCTACAGAGTGGGTTTCAGGATAGTCAGGGTTACACTGTCTCAAAACCCTGCACACAAAAAATCTAATGGTACATGAATGGGGTCATGTTATTTTCTTGTTTTCAGGTATGTTTGAAAAGTTCATTTATGTATGTGTGAGATGCTCTTATATGCATGTGATATACACATGGGAGGGAGCTGACCGGGTCTAATATTTGAAGACTGCAGATTTGTAGCATTGGGGCATGCCCATGACACTGTCTTCATCTCCCTGCAGGAGTGTCAAGGCCAGCCACATCCTGATTTCCACGGATGGGAAGGTCTACCTATCTGGTCTACGAAGCAACCTCAGCATGATCAGCCATGGGCAGCGGCAGCGTGCAGTCCACGATTTTCCAAAATACAGTGTCAAGGTTCTGCCGTGGCTCAGCCCAGAAGTCCTCCAGCAGGTCTGTGTCCTTGGGCCCCAGGAGCCCCCTCCTCCCACCACTCATAATTTCACAAGGAAGCACGAGAATTTGCTGGGATGGGGCTTCTCCCTGTTCCTGGTGGAGTAAGAGGTTCCGGAGGGAAGAGTCCTTGTTAGCCGAGGGTACCTTCTTAGCACCACTCATCATAAGCACTGTCTGCCAGCTGTGGATTTGTGGGGTCCCCAACCTGACACTAGTGTCTGCCTCAGGGACACGTCCCACCCTGTGGATAGAGAACATTCTGGAAATACTTGGTGCTCTAGATCCCTGTGCCAAGCAGGCGCACCCATCCCAGTGAGCCTGCTCATTTGATAGCAGCAGCCAACATCTGCTCTCCTCATAGAGCTGTTACCCACAGTGGAAGGTGAGGAGCGTGCTCAGCATCTGGTCTGACTGGGCCGGGCATTCATTACCTCCCCAGTTTTTGTACCTTCTTATTTAAAGAAAGACCAGGGCTGCAAGTGGAGTCATCGGTGGCTTTTTTTCTTCTGACTTAGAATCTTCAGGGTTATGATGCCAAGTCTGATATCTACAGTGTGGGGATCACAGCGTGTGAACTAGCCAATGGTCATGTCCCCTTCAAGGATATGCCTGCCACTCAGGTGAGCCTGCAGTCCAGTGTCCCCTTTCTTCTCACCTGCCTGCCTTCCACAACGTCCGCTGCTCACTGCATGCGGGGACACTGACTCTGGTTACTGACATGATAGACAGTCGGTCTTTTTCTTCGAGAACTTTCCCACCCACTCAGTGGAGGGGTGCTTGAGCAATTCTTTGTTCCCTTCTCTGGTGACAAATGTTGTGGTCACGGAGCCCAACCCATGGGGTGGAGCAAGTAGGGCAGCACAGAGAGAGGCCACGCAACACACGATAGGGCAAGGCTCTGCACACCGTGAGCAGCACCAACCGTTTTGTTAGGCTTTAGTTTATTTTGTGGAATAACCTCTTCTGTAGTTCAGGCTAATAATCAAACTTAGAGCAATCCTCCTGCCTCAGCCCCCAAGTTTTGCAATTATAGGCATGTACCACCGTGCCTAGCTAAGCTGCCCTATCCTTATAAATTCATCAGATACATCCTGTCTTCCTTCCTTGATAAGTACAACTAGATCAGTATCCAATTACAAATTCTCAGGCATCTCTGAGTTTTGTGCCACTGTATTCTGGCACACACTCTTAGATCCTGCATTCTGTAATTCAGCTTCTACTCAGACCCCTGCACATGCCTGCCTTTTGGCCACCACTCAAGCCAGTCTTGGACAGACAGACCCGGAGAAGAACTTGTGCAGGCCCTGACACACCCAGGAAGTGGAGTTGGGATCGTCTGGGCAAGTGTTACCTGAATCTCAGGTGCCTGCAGCAAGTTCTAGAACCAGGAGGAGGCAAGAAACTCTGGGCAGGCCTCCTCCCTTAGGCTCACAGGCTGCTCACCTTGAGGTCACAGGTTGAAGCTAGAGAATGGCTGAGTAAGCTACCTCGAGCAGAGACCAAAGGAACTTCTAGGGGGCAATAATACTTTGTCTAAGACTTAAAAAAGATTTTATTTGTGTGTACACACATATGCACACGTTACATGTGTGCAGTTGCCTAAGGAGTTCAGAAGAGGGCGTCGGAGCTCCTGGAACTGGAGTCAGACAGTTGAAAGCCACCCAACATGGGCGCTAGGAACCAAACTCAAGTTCTCTATAAGAGCAGCCAGCTTCCTTAACCACTGAGTCATCTGTCCAGCCCCGGGTCTAGCCTTAAAACCTAATAGCAGTTGACCATATAAAAAGTGGGAACAAAAGCCTACTCTTGACTGGAAGTATAGGTCAGTGGTGGATGTACCAGGCTGTTTCTTTTGGGCCACCAACCAGCTCCTAAATTATGATACAGAGACATCTTATTAGTTATGAATGTTTGGCTTTATCGTAGCTCTTATTTTAATCTGTTTCTGTTTATCTACGTTTGCCTCAGGGCTTTTTACCTTCCTGTGTGGCTGGTTGGGGCGTCCCTTCACTTTCTCCTTCCTTCTCCATCTGCTCCTCCTTTGCCTGGATTTTCCCTCCTGCTTATTCTCTCTGCCTGCCAGCCTCTCCATTCTTTCTCTGCCTGGCTATTGGCTGTTCAGCTCTTTATTAGACCAATCAGGTGCCTTAGGCAGGGTGAAACAGCAACACATCTTTACACAATTAAACATGCAGCAGAAACAAATGTAACACACCTTCACACAGTTAAAGTAATACTCGGCAACATTAACAACTGTAACACATCTTTACAGAGTTAAAATAATATTCCACAACAGTCGAGTGCTTGCCTAGGATATGCAGAGTCCTGAGTTCAGTCTCCAGCAACATACAGACATGGGGCACGACAAAGAATTGTAAATGGCTGGGGTCCAGGCATTCCAGGGGGCTGCTGTGTGATGAGGCTGGAGAAGGAAGCAAGAGCATCCCATGTATGATCCCTGGGGCCTTTGGTTCATGTCCCAAAGAATGGGGAAGTGCTGAATATAGAAGCATAGGGGTGATAACAGCAGATTAGCTGTCCATCTGTCTATCTGAAAGGTGACTCAAATCTGTCCATTCTAGTTCCTAGTTTAAGTAAGCTCTGATAGAAAAATTAGGGTGGAGCCTAGGTATAAGAAATGTGTAAGAAAAATAATTGAGTAACAGGAGATGCTCAGGAAGGAGGAAGATGGTTAGTTATTGTGGACCTAGTTTGTGTAAGCCTAGTTAGTGTAGACCTAGTTAGTTTGGACCTAGATAGTGTGGACCTTGTTAGTTTGAGCTAGTTAGTATAAACCTAGTTAGTGTAAACCACTAGTGAACCACTAACCTAGTTCAAAAGCAACATTGTCCAAGAAAACTTGCTGCCATAATGAAAGTGTCTGCCCCTCCACTAGCCACTTGTTATGTTGATCACTTAAAATGTGGCTGCTGAGATGGAGGGATTGACTTTTAAGGCTAACTTAAATAGTCACCTGGTTAGGGGCTCCCACATTAGCACAGTCCCAGAGACATCTCCAAGTTCTGTTTGGATTGCTCCGGAGGTTCCTGAGGTCACTTACAAAGACAGCTGTCTTCAAGGTGTGGCTAGTTTCGCATATGTCAAATTTGAAAGCTTTGAAACAGGCTGCCAGGTTGGGTCTGCCCCTGGTGCAGCATGCCCATCCACCCAGGGTGCTTCAGATGCCACAGTGTAGACTCCACTGGACCCATCTGGGCTTCACAGAGAGTGATGGCGCTCCACCTCTAGCCTAGAGAGAGGGCTCTGGAGTTAGCGGAGCCCAGCCCTAGTGAAGGGCACTCGGAGCCCTCCGCTCCCATTCTGCCCTCACTGCCAGCAGTGGCCAGTGTTCCTTTGCAAAAGCCAGATGTCCATGATGTCCTAGGGTTTTCACTGCTGTGCTGAAACACCATGACCACAAGTAAGTTAGGGAGGGAAAGGGTTACTTTGCTTACACTTCCAGGAAACAGCTCATCACTGAAGGATGGCAGGGCAGGAACCAGGAGGCAGGAACTGAAGCAGAGGCATGGAGGAGTGCTGCTTACTGGCTTTCTCCTCATGGCTTGCTCAGCCTGCTTTCTTACAGAACCCAGGACCACTTGCCAAAGGGTGGCACCAAGGGCTGGACCCTTCCCCATCAGACACTAATTAAGAAAATGCCCACTGGTCAGTGGTGGCACACGCCTTTAATCCCCGCACTCAGGAGGCAGAGGCAGGCGGATCTCTGTGAGTTCGAGGACAGCCAGGGCTACAGAGTGAGATCCAGGACAGCCAGAGCTACACAGAGAAACCCTGTCTCAAAAGACAAACAAAAAAGATAGGGAGAAAATGCCCTACAGGCTTGCCTACATCCCGTTTATGTGGAGGCGTTTCTTATGGGGCTCCCTTCTCTCAGGTGACTCTAGTTAGTGTCAAATTGACATAACCCTAGCCGGCCCCCGACCTTCATCTTCTTTCCCAGAGGTCCCATTTGTTCAAGGGAGTGACGGTATTTGTGAGGAGACTCTTGGCTGTCCGGGGGCCCTGCAACCCAGACCTGTCTGTCTTCTCCAGATGCTGCTAGAGAAACTGAATGGCACGGTGCCCTGCCTCTTGGACACCAGCACCATCCCTGCCGAGGAGCTGACCATGAGTCCCTCACGGTCCATTGTCAACCCTTCCCTGAATGACAGCCTCCGGCCTTCCAATGGCGACTCGCCCTCCCACCCCTACCACCGGACCTTCTCACCCCACTTCCACCACTTTGTGGAGCAATGCCTTCAGCGCAGCCCCGACGCAAGGTACCCACCCTGCTGGCCATCAGCGGGGCTTCCGGGGGCAGAGGGAGCTTGGGAGCTCCAGCCAGCAGAGAGGCTGGCTCTTAAGTAGACCTGATTCCAGAGGAATGTGTGGCCCCACAGCAAGAAGATTCAGCTTTCTGTCAAGAAGCTAGCCTGGGTGACTTTGGCTGTTAGCTGTTGGGAGAGCTGAGGGAAGAGCTAGAGGGTCTCGGAGGAGAGGATGAATGTCAGGGTTTGGACAGCTGAGCCCAGGGGTCACGTGGGTCTCTTTCCCTTTCTCTCCAGGCCAAATGCCAGCACCCTCCTGAACCACTCCTTCTTCAAGCAGGTATGGAAGCACTCCCGCCCGGGTTCCAAATCTGCTGCTTCTCACCTGTGGTTCTAGCTACCCCGGCCCCTTAGCTTGGGGGTAGGTGTTCTTCCTCTGCCTGTGTGAACTAGAGGAATGACCCTGTTTCTGAAGCCCTAAGAGGCACTCTCCTGCCTTTCCTTTCTGAATCCTGGACACCACAGGGCAGGAACCCCGGCCTGGTGAACTGAAGGTCTGTGGTGTCCTGAGTTGTAGGGTCCACCGTCCAATTGTCTCTCTCCCTCAGATCAAGCGACGTGCCTCAGAGGCGCTGCCCGAGTTGCTTCGCCCTGTCACGCCCATCACCAACTTTGAGGGCAGCCAGTCTCAGGACCACAGTGGGATCTTCGGCCTGGTGACAACCCTGGAAGAGCTGGAGGTGGATGACTGGGACTTCTGACCAGTTAGCCTGCGTCCTCCAGCTGGGGGTGCGAGCCCCGAGGGTCAGCACCTACCTCTCGGTGCAGACCGGGGAGAAGGGACATTATGCTGGCAGAGCTGGCTGCCGGCTGCTTGAAAGGACATTCTGCAAGAGACTTCACTGTTTTTGTGGCTTTTGAGACACAGGGAGTCCCAGTCACCAGGGACTTGGAGAGGCCGGAAAGCTGACATCCTGTTCTGTGAGCTCAGGGGACCTCCTTAGAAGGAAGAGACAGTGATTTGGCCCCGAGGCTGAAGTCCAAACCCAGAGCTTAACTCAGACCCAGGGACCCTTCACTTCCTCCCCTGCACTTGCTCTCCTAGCAGCCGATCCCACTCAGTTTCTCTGCTCCCAGACGCTGGGGGGCTGAATGGGGAACATGTCTGAAGCAGTCTGCCCATGCCCTACCCTAGACACCTCCCCAGTTTCTGTCTTGAAGCACCAGGTCAGTTATGGCCGGGCTGGGCCATCCTCATCCCCACCTAGCTCTTGGGCCCTGACACCTGAAACCTTAGCGCACCTGTTGTTACTCCCAAGAATCCACCCAATGCCTCCTGCCAGCTGCTGCCTTGGCGCCTCCTCCAAGGGCCATAATGCTTTGCCTCATCTGAGGGCTTGAGGAAGCCCTTATGTGTGTTAGTTTCATTGTCAGAACAAATTAAACATTTCAGAGTATGTTGGGAATGACACCAATGTTTCCGTGTGTGCAGAGGCTGTGGCCGGCTTGGAAGGATGGCCAGACAGGCTCAGGTGCAAGCCATCGCTCTCCCAGGGTGGGCTGAGTGGGTGTGGGGGCCTGGCAGTGATTTCTTTCATAAGCAGACATACCACTTTCTTTAAAAAACCCACAGTCTCACTGGGCGGTGGTGGCGCACGCCTTTAATCCCAGCACTCAGGAGGCAGAGGCAGGTGGATCTCTGTGAGTTTGAGGCCAGCCTGGTCTACGGAGTGAGATCCAGGACAGGCACCAAAACTACAGAGAAACCCTGTGTCGAAACCCCCCGACCCCCCCCCCACCCAAAAACCCCCACGGTCTCTTGATTCCCTAGAATTTCAGGAGTATTATATTAAATTTTGCTTTGGCAAAATTATCTTGAAAGGGCACCAGGACTGGCATATAGCCAAGTCCACCTCTGGGGCACCAGGGCTCTGAGCAGCCAAGTGGGGAGGGCTTTGTCATGGCTCCTGATGGTTGGTACTAATACCAGTAGGCATGTAACTTTAGAACCAGTTGTCCTGGCAGCCAGCGACTAAAAGCAGGAGGGCAGGCTCTGCCTGTGGTCTGTGCATGCCCTACCCAGCTTTTCCATCTGGCTAGTCCCGGGGGAGGCCCTCCTCTGGCGGAGGGGGAGGCACTGCAAACCCAGGGTTTTGTTTACTTTCCTTTTTTGTTTTTCGAGACAGGGCTTCTCTGAGTAGCCCAGGCTGTTCTGGAACTAGCTTTGTAGACTAGGTTGGCCTCAGACTCACAGAGATCTGCCTGCTCTGTCCCCCAAGTGCTAGGATTAAAGGCATGTGCCACCACTGCCTGGCATAGATACCAGTTTAAGGAAGTCCTTCGTCCCTTTTCTGAGGCTTCTCAGGCCATCAAACGCCCCCACTTCACATATTCTTAGACATTTTCACAGTTGAGGCCGGGACTGTGTCATAGTTGGCAGAGTACTTGCCTGGCATGCAGCATGAAGCGAGCATCCCGTTTGCTCAGCTCCTCAGCACTTGGTACGCTGGGAGTAGTTGGTACCGCTCTAGAAACTCAGCACTCAGAGGACGGGTGTTGAACAGCATCCTCAGCTGCATAGCCGGAGACCTACAGAGCATTTAAAGAAGCTGAGTTTCTCACCGTGGAGGTGGGCTAGGGGACCTGAAAAGGCATGTGAGAAAGGCCCATGTGACACCTATTTCCAGTGCTTCTCCTACCCCTGCCCAACTTGGTTTTTTTCTTAGACAATTTAAAATTCTTTTTTTTTCTTTTATGTGTGTGCTTGTGTGCACCAGGATACGACTTGTAGCCCAGAGTGGCCTCAAACTCAGAATACTGGCATGGGCCCACAGCTAGCCCTTTTCTCTCCTTCCGGACCGCCTTCCTCCGTTCAGTCAGCTCATGGCATCCAAACTGCTGACTGTGGTAGCTCCCTGCAGCTCAGCCCACAGATGGTCCCAGCAGGGCAGGCTGCCAGTCAGTGCCCAGGAACAGCCTCTCGGTGTCCCTAAGGGCTTCACCTTTCTTGCATCAAACAGCTCCCTTGGCGACTGATGACAGGTGTGGACAATTTCCTCAGGAAGGGTCACCCCTAGTTGTGGAGGAGCACCCATCAGGAAGTCAGAAGCTGAGCCTCATTGCAGGCAAAACATCGTCTAAAGCGGGAACCAGAGACTGAGGAAAGCGAAGCGCAGCGTGGGTGCATTAGCAGCCAGGGAAGCAGTGGGGGGCCGGTGGGGACGGGTGGTGCAGCCTGCTGCCTCCCTGTTCCCTGCCAGACGGGAGGCGTTGAGCTGTTCTGTTCCCTGACACGCGTGGGCCCGCGCTACAGCCACCAGTTCTATTCCTGTCCCCGGTGTGGGAACATGTCGCCGAGTGCTAGGTGCGTCGTGAACCAGCCTCTAGCCCGGCTTCAGGCAAAGCCTCCAGCAGAGGTCCGTGCCCCAGCTGCTGCTGCCTAGTGCGGGGCTGTCCTCCCCACGGGTGGCACCTCAGACCTGTGGGGTGGAGCGGCAGGCGCAGCTCTTGATGTACTTTGTTCTCTAAACAGGTCTAAAAGCCTCTCGGCTCCCTTCGGTGGAGTGAGGTGTGCTTGACCCGGGCCGTGGCAAAGGCCGGGGGTTACTAATCCCACAAAACCTGGCCACAGAACCCGTTCAGGATACCCGGCCTGAGGGAGGGGGTGCTTTCGGAGACCACGCAGCTGTAGGAGTTCTGGGGTGGCGGACCTGTCACACCCCTCACGTGGCGGCATCGGCCCACCACGGGCC
>CABHPP010125170.1:0-37766 GCA_902168425.1 Peromyscus attwateri | reverse complement strand
AGAGAAACCCTGTCTCGAAAAAAAAAAAAAAAAAAAAAAAAAGAATCGATATGAAATCTCACCAGAGCCCAAAATGGAGGATGCGTGGTTCTTGCACAGCAGGAAATGGATTAGCAACTGGGACCATGCAGAACTTCTCCATGGCTTATTTGGTTATTCCCCTTGAGTGACAATTTTGTCTCTCCCTGTTAGACGGTCTCAGACTTCTCACCGTTCTTTGTCTTCTCCCAGCATCCCCCACCAGCAGGGGAACAATCTGTCTTGCATGCTTTGTTTTGCTTTGTTTTGTTTTGTTTTTCCTGTCAGTGATGCAGCGCAGGGGCTCTCATGCCTCCTGTTCACTCACATGTTTGCTCTCCGTGAGGAATCTCAGGGCCCCTGCCAGCCGCCATTCTTCTACCTTATATGAAACTCTCTAAGAGGTCCTGTTTTGATGTGGACAATCGTCTAAATGTCACACAGAGTCTCTTGCCAACCTGTAGCTTCCCTGCTTGGGTGTCCCTTAGCGAGGTTTAAGGATAATCTCAGTTAAGCGTGGGCTGGCCTTACTTGATGACTCCCTCTAGGACACATGACGAAGTAAAACAAGGCTGGGGTGATAACTCAGTAAAATGTTTGCCTTGCAAGCAGAAGGACCTGAGTTTGATCCCCCAGAACCCACGTGGGGGGAAAAAAAAGCCCTATATGGTGGTGTGAGCTTGCAATCTCAATTTTGGAGAAGCAGAGCCAACCTTAGCCTACTTGGCCAATTCTAGGCCAAGTGAGAGACCCTGTCTCAGAAAACCAGGTGGGCAGTACCAGAGGAACGACAGCTAAGATTGTCCTCTGGTCGCTAGGTGCATGCATGTACCCGTGCACACACACATGCATCTGCCCATGTACACAGATAATACCCCCTCCTCCCCCCCAAAAAAAAAAGTATAAAAAGAGAGAAAATAAAATTTTATACTACTCCACAAAAACCTGAAAGTGCCACAGATACGTAGCGTCCTGGCAGCCACCTCTTAGCACGGTCCCTATCACAGTAAGACAACAGCAGGATCTGCAGCTTGCTGGCCTGAAAGCAACAGCCAGCTACTCACTGTCTGCTGTCATTTTGTTTAAAAAAAAAAAAAAAAAAAAATCTTTGCTCTAGACCATGAATACCAAAATTCGCTGAAGGAAGTGGAGGGAGGGAGCCGCATTATTTAAACTCTTTCAAACTTGCCTGAATGAAGCGCTTCACCCAGCCCCGCAGAGAACAGGCTGGTGCTGACCCTCGGGGCATCCATAAGATGACCTCAGAGCTTTTTTCTCCACGTCTGTTTTCTATGAAGGAGAAAGGCTGGAGCTGAACCAATGAAACAAAGAAGTGAGTTCATCCCCTCTCCCACCCCAAGCCCTTTAATCTTCAGTGGAGTCCCGAATCCAGATCATTTCCACCAGAGAAGTTTTCAAAGCATCCGCATGTAATGTCACCGTAAAATATGATAAGATCATCCTCTGCCTTTAAAGGCAAAACTCATTTCCTAGAGCTTTTTCGAGTTTCCATTTCTTCTTCTGTAATTACTACCCATGTCATCAGGAATGGGCTCTAAATATTTCCCCCGATTCCCTCCGGTGCCTCAAAATGCCCTCCACCATCCAGCAGTCAAACCGAGCAAGCACAGTGTTTCCTTGCAGGCCGCTGGCAGCCCCTGTGATCAAGTGAGGGTTGTTCGCTCTTGGGGATCCAAGTAATTACCTGTCAGCTTTTCAGGCAACAGGCATAATCCAGAGAAGTAACAGCACAAGGAAACGGGCATCTTCTGCAGGACGGTGGCTTTGCCTTCTTCCCTTTGGCCATTTATTCTTTCTTTAGAAAGCAGATAAGGAGGTCTTATTTGTTGAGAAGGAGTGGGTGCATTAGCTGCCATGGTAACGTATGTTACTATTGGCACTGTCCAGGCCAATTAAGTTCGGTTCAGATTGCTCGTGTTCTTTCTCTGGTCTGAAAAAGCCACTCAAGTCGGAGTCTGATAAGTATCTTTAGAGCACTAAGCGTCAGGCTCAGATGTCCCTCTGCTGACTCCCTGGGAAACCTTACCATATGCAGTGTGTGCCCACTCCTCTCCCCTAAGACTCTGGGAGAAGCCTGGGCCTCAAACTGTGCCCTGTTCTGGGCAGGGGTGAGCTTTGCCACACTGTCTGTGTCTGTACCTGCCCTGTACACTCTGCGGTTACGTTCTGAGCCTCCCGTTTGCTTCTTTGAAAATCTCCTTTTCCAGGCTTTTGCCCAGGTCTGTGGTCCCAGGTCTCCTATCCCTTTTGTGCTGAAGCTGTCTGTCTGTGTGATCTCTTCATTTACCTCTCAGTCCCTGTTCTATCCCTCCATCCTGCAAGCTGTCTTTGGTTCAGGGATACTGTCCTTAAGGGACTTATACTTCACATTAATTTATTTGGAAGAGGGCATGCAGGCTTTGTGATAGGAGATAATTTGTGGGAATCTGTTCCCTTTTTCCACTATATCGCACCAGCGTATCAAACTCAGATTATCAGGCTTGACAGACAAGCACCTCTATATCTTGAGCCACCTTGTCAGCCCAGGAACTGATATTTTAATGGATAAGGTAGACAAATTTTAAAAGGCCACCAGTTTTATAAATGGGTCCTATAAAATTGACAGATGAGGCCTTCACATAAAACATTCCATTCCCATTCCTGGGGTGCAGATCTCTGGGTTCCCCCTACTCGTTCAACAAATAGTGCAATTCCCCCAAGGATATGTTATGGGATATTTGTACACTGTGTGATTGGTGTAATAAAAAGCTGAAGGCCAACAGCAAAGAGAATTCTGGGAAGAAGAAAGGCAGAGTCTCCAGCCAGATGTGGAGGAAGTAGGATGGGCAATACGGAGATGAGACAATGAGCCACGTGGAAGAACAGAGATTAAAAATATGGGTTAAGTTATAAAAACTAGTTCGGAACAAGCCTAAGCTAAGGTCGAGCATTTATAATTAATACTAAGTCTCCACCTCATTATTTGTGGGCTGGCGGTCCCGATGAGAAAGTACAACTACAAGGATATGTGCATATTCCTACCTGAGGATCTTAGTTGGAGTGGGTATACTGCAGATGGCATTGAGTGTTGGGTCTCTCTCCTTCAACCATCATTTCCTGGAAGCATCTGCTACTTTACGGTGGGTCCTGAGTAAGATTCCTTTGGAAGTGCTCCACAGACTAGAGAGATGGTTGAACGCTTATCCAGGTTTTCTGGGGTACAGTAACTACTGCGGTGTCGCTTCTGTGGGGCTGTGGGGCGATGCTTGGGGGAAGGGCGCTTAATCCAGTCTTGGGGGTGTGGCGTGGCTCTGGAAAGGTTTTCCATAAAAAGTGATTTCTGAGTAAGTGTCAGGTGGCACGTGGTGATTGTGTGTCTTCTAGGCAGAGGCCCAAGTGTGTGGAAAGCCCCCAGAAGAAAGCAAAGAAAATCTAGTTCCTTCAGAGAAGTGGCAAGGCAGCACAGTGGAACTCCCCAAGATGGCGGGTGCTTGGCTCAGAAGAGAGTCCCTCAAGGCAGGCATAAGCTGCCAAATGGTTATATTCTCTGCTGGGGGAAGAGCCATTTGTCCCCAGTTGCCTACTGAGGCACAGTCAGCCAGTTGGGAGCTAGCATGGATCTGTGTCACAGTGTCTTCTCACAGTGAAGGGAATTCTTAAAAGCCAAGAGCTTGAGGTACTTAAGTTTTCATCCTATTTTTATTCACTGTGAAAATGGAAGGGAGGTGTTGTTGTTGATGTTATTGCTGAAGTATCATTATAGGATTAAAAGAAAAAAGGCAAAGGCTGAGTAATTGTTTATGTGATTATTTATGGCTTCTTATCTAAGATCAAAAACTTTTAGGCCCTCTGAAGGAAAAGGGAAGTGGTTGTTTCCTGTACATAAACTTGCTTCGTCACAATTGACAATTTGAAGACCATAATAAGCAGTATAGGACGTGATGGCTTCTCCCCTTGGAAAGGGGTAACTCTTTTAAAAAGACCTCGGGCAGAGCTATTTGGTTTTGATGGGGGCCCAGGTTCCCCTCCCTGTGAGCATCTTGGTCCTGAAAGCTCTTAATGGAAGGGAAGTTTCTCTTGTTTTCGATGCTGGTGGAGGTTCAGTCCCTAGTACAGGAAAACGGGGTCTTAGGAATCTGGGAGGCTGATGAGAAAGAGCAGATTGCTCTGAAGCAAATGTCAGCCTGACTCCACATCCAGTCTCCCAGGCTGGGTCTTGTGGGAACTGCGTTCTGAGACATGGGTGAGGGTTAAAGTTCAGCAGTGCATCATGGACTGGGTTTGAAGCTCAAGGGTTTGGGAGGCAAGCTCCCCCTCCCCCCACCCCCAGGTCCAGAGCTGTGGTGGAAGGATGAGAAAGTGACGGAGAGGAGGGGACAGGAAGTCCTACATGACCTTAGCTCACCTTTTCAGGCTGCTTTTCTGCTCAGCTCTCTGGCCATAGGCAACTGGGGAAAAACGGCTCTCCCTCTGCAGAGGATTCAACCATGTGACAGTGGGTGACTGTGGTGAGTAACTATCCTCCCAGCCAAGCATCCACCATCTTGCGGAGTTCCACTGCGCTCCCTTGCTAACAATCATCCCAGCCAGGCTGGTTGACACCTCAGCCTATAGGTGCAGAGTAGGAAGGGCATGAGATTTTCTCCTGAGTATCCAGCTACTCCCTGCGGCTTGCCCAGGCTGCATGTGCCCTGGCGGGTTAGCGGGTGGGGGACCAGGGATGATTCCATCTCTGTGGCTACAGAGAAGCCCTCATCCCTGTGTGATTCAGCCTATGGGGGGTGGGGAGGTGGGGGGGGGGGAGAGGAAGGCCCCCACTCCTGTAATCCCTCACCTAGACTATGTAAGAAAGCTCAACAAACTCATTGGTTCTCCAGAGTGACCTTTGACAGAATTGTGCCTCAGTTTACCTTTGGAACTTTGAAGTGGGGCAGATGTTGCTCTGTTTCCCCCAGGGAAGGAATTTTAGCAACAATGATAGAATAGAACTCTCTCAACTATGCGAAGTCTTTGGATTAAAACACGCTGTCCAACATGAGCAGTAGCTCCAAAGATTTCATTTTGAGTATTTAAACTTTCACATCTCCCCAAGCCATACAAACCTGCTGGTGTCTTTTCTTATTTTAAATTTTTAGCCGGGCATGGTGGTCCATGCCTTTGATCAGCATTCGGGAGGCAGAAGCAGGCAGATCTCTGTTGAGGTGAGTTCCAGGACAGCCAGTGAACATAGAGAGAGACTCTGTCTCAAAACAAAACAAAACAAAAAGAATTTTAAATATTTTTAAATATTGATTTGTTCTATTTTATGTGTTTGAACATTTTGTTTGTTTTTGTTTTTGTTTTGTTGTTGTTGTTGTTGTTGTTGTTTTGAGACAGGATCTGTCTGTGTAGACTTGGCTGTCCTGGAACTCACTCTGTAGACCAGGCTGGCCTCAAACTAGACCAGAGATCCTCCTGCCTCTGCCTCCTGAGTGCTGGGATTAAAGGTGTGCGCCACCACTGCCCAGCTGTATATGAGCATTTTACCTGCATATATGCATGTGCCTAATATCCATGAAGGCCAGAAGAGGACACTGGATCCTATTGTTGGTTTTTTTACTCTTTGGGGGCCCACCACCCAGCTCCCAAATAAATCCCCAGAAACTTATTCTTACTTATAAATGCCCAGCCCTAGCTTGGCTTATTTCTAGCCAGCTTTTCTTAAATTATCACATCTATCTTTTGCCTCTGGGCTTCTACCTTTCTCTATTCTATATATCTTTCTTTCCTTCTTACTCTGTGGCTGGCTGTGTGGCTGGGTGGCTGGCCCCTGACCTTCTCCTCTTCTCATTTTCTCACTCCTCCCTCCTCTCTCTTCTTTCTTCTTCTCTTGAACCTAGATTTCTCCTTCTATTTATTCTCTCTGTCTGGTAGCTCTACCTATTTCTCTCTCCTGCCTAGCTATATTGGCCTTTCTGCTCTTTACTAGACCAATCAGGTGTTTTAGCCAGACAAAATAGCACAACTTTACAGAGTTAAGTAAATGCAACATAAAAGGATGCAACACATCTTTGCGTCATTAAACAAATATTCTACAGCATAAACAAATGTAACACATTTTAAACTAATATTCCACAACAGGATCCCTTGGAACTGGAGTTACAGACAATTATGAGCTGCCATGTTGTTGCTGGGAACTGAATCCAGGTCCTCTGCAAGAGCAGTAAATGCTATTAACTCCACACTCTGTATATCTTAAGCTGGTTTATTCTATATAGCTTTCCTGTGGGAAGTAAGGACCAAAAACATGACCTGTCAATGTGAGGGAGAAATATTTGTCATGTAAGTAGTGATAGATTTAGACAGCTGTGTTTGGGGGAAAAAAAGAGTCATTTTTATCATGGAGAAAAATAGAGATTACTATTAAAAGAAGAAAAGAAGTCGGGTGGTAGTGGCACACGCCTTTAATTCCAGCCCTGGGAGGCAGAGGCAGGTGGATCTCTGTGAGTTCAAGGCCAGCCTGGTCTACACAAAGAAACCCTGTCTCAAAAAAAAAAAACAAAAACAAGAAAAGAATTTTATTTATTTGGATAATTCAAAATAGTTGCCTTAATATTTGGCGTCATTTACATACACTTATAATATTTATAACTTCAGAAATACATATTTGCAATTTGGATGTTATGATACTTTCAAATGTGCTGTGTAGTAAAGCTTATTTTACAAATGCATCAAGGTACAAGGCTCAATTCTGGAGGGCCTTTGTGAAACCGCCTTTTGTTCAGTTGGGCTTAGCTGCCCCACAGTAGTAAACTTGACAGTGTAAGCCCCACCTCTATGCCTCTAAGCATCTCTCGGATGCTTCTGCATTCATTCATTTATTGCTCCAGCATCCTACCCACATTATCGAACACCCACAAAGGACTGAGCTATTGTAGAAGAAACGAGGAATTCAAGATGAATGGGGCCGGTCTTCACTCTCCAGGAGGAAGAACATCAATAAAATGGAATGTCTGATGCACTCTGACACAAGTGTGGCCAATGTGCAGGGTAGGAACCACAGGGGGAGGAGTTCTGTCCTGATTGACAGGAGCCTGCTCCCCTGGGTCCTTCTAAGACATAAGAAGCAGCTCTCATGAAAAGAGCCATACAGTGAGAGTCACAAGATGTCCATTTGGCTGTGTCCGGCTACATAATAAGTTTCTAATTCCGGGAAATTCACTTCAACTCTTTTCCTCCTATACAAAATAGAAATAATGGTAATACCTAGTCATCCATCTAACAACATGAGCTAATGAGCAGGAAGAACTATTACACACACACGCGCGCGCGCGCACACACACACACACACACACACACACACACACACACGAGGATGCTCTGTCTCATTCTACTGTCCCATTCCATGAATGGTAACTACTCATCATGGCTTCAGGAAGGAAAAAAGAGCTAAAGAATTGATACAGGACTCAGGAGGATAAGAAGGTAAACAAAATATAAATTAAACACCCTAGAGCTGACTATGGTGGCACATGCCTTTAATCCCAGCACTCAGGAGGCAGGGGCAGGCAGATCTCTGAGTTTGAGTCCAGCCTGGTCTACAGAGTGAGTTCAAGGACAGCCAGGGCTACACAGAGAAACCCTGTCTCGAAAAAAACCAAACCAAAACGAAACAAAAGACACCCTAGACACACATACAATCAGATTTAAACCCAATGACATGGAATTTGGATTAGCAATACAATCTTTCTTTTTTTTCTTTTTCTCTAAAAAGCTGTTAAAACATCAAAAATGAGGATTGGCAGGATGGCTCAGCAGGTAAGGGTGTTTACAAGCCCAAGGCCCAGATTCAACCCCCGGAACTCCCACGGTGGAAGGAGAGCCCCACTCCAGAAGTTGCCCTCCGATTTCCATGCAAGTGCTGTGCCCCCTCCCACCATAAATAAATGTCAAAACAAGTTTTAGTTGCTGAAATGGCCAGTAAAGGAAGGCTCTGGTTCCTCCCTGGGAGCCTAAAAAACAAAAACGGTGCGACCTCATAGCATGTCGTCCTCAGTGCGATATAAACAACACAGAGCCGAAGGATAAGAAACACATGGATGATGCTTGGCGCAACTTGAAGCATTCCTTCCGGGGACCACAGAATCCTGAGACTCACATTGGAGCCCCACTCACCCTCCGGATGCATTAGACGGAAAAGATATCCCTTCTCTTCTCCACGCCATCACCGTTTCTTGTTCCTTCGTAACTTCAGGTGTTTTGTGGCATGTCTGCCCAGGCTGAGGACCATGAGAGCCATTTGCTTCAGGACTCGCCAAACACACAACTATGTTCTCAAAAACACATGGGTGCTCCATACTTGCTGTGGTCATCGATTCCATCCCAGCGCCATCTAGAGTGTTACATAGACCTAGGGAGCACATCTAGAAGTTTAAGTCTTTACGTCAGTGGGGTGTGGCTTAGAGATTCCTGGTACATGTTTGGCATGAAACCCGAAACACTGAAACATAAGGATAACACTTAACTTGGTTGTCTTCCAGATCCCGTAACGTGAACAGACCCTTCAAAATGGCCAAATGCAGACCCTGTACAGGAAGACAAAGAATGGTCTTCCCAAAGGGCCCTACCTGCTGCAGCTGTTCTGGAATGAGCCTGAATAAACACCATGCATTAAACCTAGTTTCCATTCACAAGAGAAATGAGAGTCTGCAGCTGAGCACAGACCTACGGCAGGCTTACCAATCTGGCTGTCAGTCACCCTGCCTTTACTGTTGCCTTATCCTCCTTTGGCTGGGGGAAGCAGAATCCAGGCCCAGAGAATGCACTGATGGACCTTCTAGTTTCCACTGGTAATCCTTGAGTCAGACCCATTCCTGAAACGGCACTGCTGTTTCTTAGATGTCTTACCCATCTGGTGATACCGTAGCTTGGAGCATGTACTATTTTTCCACCCTTCTTCGTTGGCGAGTCTGTCTTTGTGTGTAGCCAGCAGGGAACATGGCCGGCGTAGGAGGGAGTTTCTGTTGTAACTGTCTATTTTTAGTGGCTCATAAACTCAGTATTCCTTGGCCTGAAGCGGCACACGCTTGGTGTCAGCCCAAAGGGGAAGTCACTTTGGAAAGTTTGAGAAAAATCCTCTCCATGATTGCTTGGGCTGGTGAAGGGAGACAGAAATAAGTGGGCTTTGGGAAAACCATGTCTGTAACTTTGTGTCAGTGTGGAAGTGGCTTCTGGAACCATACAGAGGATCTTCTATCAGAACCCAGTTAGAGGAGAAGCCACTGGACCGAGCATGTAGGATGCTCTTTAATAGGCTACCTTCTAGCTGGGCATGGTGTCACACGCCTTTAATTCCAGGACTCAGGGAGGTAGAAGCAGGCAGATCTCTGTGAGCTCAAGTCCAGCCTGGTTTACAGAGAGAGTTCCAGGACAGCCAGGGCTACACAGAAAAACCCTGTCTTGAAAAAGAAAAAAACAAAAAAACAAAACAAAAAGGCTGCCTTCTGGTCCCAGGAAAGAGGCAGCACAGAGTCAGAGGTGGGAGTTGATAGCTGGGCTGTCAACTGGCTACCTGTGGTTTAAAAAAAAAAAAAAAAAAAAAAAAAAAGACAAAGAACTGGATCCAAAGCAGCTTAAGGTCTTCCTAATTGTGTGACCTCAGGCAGAGCCGTTCCTTCCCCGGGGTTCTGTCAGCTTCTCTGTCAAATGAAGCAATGCTTCTCTTAGCTCAAATCAGGTGTCATAAAGTGATAGAAATGCATTTCTTCTTAAGATGAAAGTACTTGAATAATTTGGGGAAATTGTGTTCACGTTTTATAGACGTTGCTGGCGAGCAGTCACAGAGACCCAAGCACAGGCTCTTCTTGAAGTCCTTATGTGGGAGAACAGAAAAGTGGAGTTTGAGAGTACAGCTATATGGAGGAGTTCATGTTTCTGAAGGATGGAGGAGCAGGAGCCATCGAAACAAAAATGATGAGTTTCAGCAGGAGGTCCATGTCGTTTTCCAGAAGTGAAGCTACGTGTCTATAAAAGCAAAGGAAAAACCAAGCTGAACCCTGTCTTCCATAAGTGAACAAGAAGTCATTTGTTTACTTATTCATCTATTTATTTCTCCAACTAATATGTATTGAGAACCCACAAGCGGACAGGTTTCCTTCTTGGAAGGGAAAAGGACACGCCTGGAGAAAGGCAGACGTGAAGAGAGACCACTGGTGGGCTGTCTTCTCACAGAAGGCCCTAGAGCCTGGAGGAGCCGAGTGCCCCGAGAGGATGCCAGGATGGAGACTGAAACAGCTGGCAGAGTGCCATCCCACCTACACCATTCTGTCCTCTGTTCCCATGGGAAGCTCTGCGTTCCTACACGGCCTCAGCCAGGAAGGTCAGTGTGGACACATCTGTGTGTGGCAGGGTGTGGCTGATAAGCACCAGCTGCAGGACCCTGCTTGGCCCGAAGCACAACCTCCTCCGTATCAGCTACAGATATCAGCAAAATGGCAGACTGTCCCTGAACCTGAGCAGGGCCAGCTCCTGAGAAGGAGAGAAGAAAAGAGTGGCTGGGTTTCGTGGCACCCAGGCTCCTCAGACGTGGTGTCAGGAGCAGTGCAGCCAGAAGCAGTGGAGGAGAGGCTTGGCCCCAGCAGGGAGGGATATCTATTCTTTCTTCTTTTTCAAACTATAATTATCAACACATCTTAGTTATATAAATGAGATGGACTCACTGTCTCACACACACACACATACACACACACTGCACATCACTCACTATGATAGTCCAACATGCACATCTGTCACACATCCATCATGCCCTTCCTCCTTAACCCTCCTCCTTCCCGTCCCCCTACCCCTTCCCTTTCCCATTCCCTGGTAATCTCTCTTTTTGAGGCCATCTTTTTGAGGGCTGGAAGAAATACCTTTACTTTCACTAAACAGAGGAAACAATAACAAAACTTTGCTGTTTGTGTGTGTGTGTGTGTGTGTGTGTGTGTGTAAACTCTGTACATATTAGAATTCCCCTTTTCCCTCAGAGTTTCTCTGAGGTGGTGCTCAAGCAGCTGGTCCACGAACAACACTTTGGATAACTAGGTTTTACTTTAGTCTTTCCTAGGAATGAAAGTTATCACGAAACAAGCTGGACCAAGGGTAGCATCTCAGTGCAGATGGCAAAGGAAGGTCATGTGCCCCTAGGGAGCAATCAGAGTTTTGTTTTGTTTGTTTGTTTTGTTTTTTTATCCTCTGCCCCTCCCCCTCCCATAGAGGGAGCAGGTTTGAAACAAAGAATCAAGACCCGGCAGGACTATCCTCTATTCTCTAATGTGTGGGTCACAGTCACCACAATGCTTCCGCTCATGGGGACTGGTCTAAGATGCAGCAGATCTGTGCAAGGTGGAACAGAGGACATTGACCGTGCTTAGGGACTGCTTCCTGTGGTCTCTAAGGGCAGCTCTACCTGGCCCTTCTGGAGATTTTTTTCTTTTGGGAAAGCAAATGACGCTTCATTGCTTAAACCAGTGGTACTCAATCTGGTTGGCCACTGGAGTCTAATACAGGTGCCCCTTAGGTGGGGACTTTGATGGGTCGGTCCAAGGTTGGACTCAGACTTAGGTCACCTTTAAAGGCCCCTGGGTGGTCTTGATATGCTGCTGAGATGGACACCTGTTGACTTAAGCTCATTCAAGCTAGCAGTCCATCACGAGGACCATGAGGACAATGAGGCCATGAGGCAGTCCCCAGTGAGTTCTCAGGAACCAGTCACATGGGAGAGAGGCAGCCTGGCTGGGAAGGCTGGAGTGGAGGAGTCGGGGGGACAATGCTCCAGCTTCAGCAACTTCCGCTCCCAACAGCCAGCCATCAGATGGTAATCTCTGAATTGTGGGCAGTGCTCTGTCTTGTTTCGGTTTTTTAGTTGAGGTTGTAAGGTTAGTTCTTATTCCAGACTATGTGTTCCCTATGGGCAGGGCTGGTTCCGATACCTCTTTCGTTTCTTCCAAAGTACCAGCCACTGTGTGTGCATCGGCTGGCATGCCCAGACGCAAGTGATTGATGGGCATCGAAGCATGTGCCACAGTGGGTTGGCCTGTCTTTCCGATCTGTGTCTTCGCTCCTTCCTCTCAGCTGGTAAAGGAATCTTTAAGGCAGTTCACTGGGCTCTCAGCATGTGTTTGGGAGGAGGGGAAAGAAGATCCACCAACTGCTTATTTTATAGTTCAGACCCACTTCTTAGTCGAGGGTGCGTGGAATGTGCCAAGAGGGGGGATCTAGGGGTTCACGAACTCTCTTGCCACTTCAGGGTTAACACCTTGTTCTCATGAAAGAGAAATAACTGCTAGTTATTTTTTTTTCCCCTCAAGTTCAGGCCCTTTCTCAGAAATGCAGTTGCCTGTGGAAAACTGACACTCCCTCACAAGTCCTCAGCAGCTGTCAGCCCCAGAGCAATAATAATTACCCTCAGCTTTCTCGCCGAATTCCAGTGATGGTCCCTGCCAGGGGCAGGGAACAGATGCGATGCGATGCGCCAGGAGCCTCCCCAAGCTCTCTGGGTGGTATCCTCTCCCTGTCCCTCAGGAGGACAGGCCCTGGGCCACTTCCAGGCAAACCTTCTGCAGTGAGTATGTGTGAGGCATCCCGTGGGGTAGGTGGGTGTAGATAGATGGAGCCCAAGGCAAGTCACAGGGTAGCTTTCCCAGAGCGCAGAGAGACTCAAGCACAATAAGGAGCTGGTTGGTGGTCAATAGATATTTGCTTTGTCAAGAGAAATATGTACCTGGAAGTTCATTAAGATACAGAAAATCTGCACAAGCACAAACTGCTTTCATTTTGTGTGTGTGTGTGTGTGTGTGTGTGTGTGTGTGTGTGTGTGTGTGTTTGGCCAGGGTGGGTGCTATAGCATACTTAAGAGGTTGTTTGTGACAAGCAAGGAATCCAGAGTTCCACCATGGTCTTCCAAACCTTAGGTTGCTGCTATATGTAATCTGGGACAACTCAGTTGGCTTGTACGGGCCTTACATTTCCCATGACTGGGTACCTACCTTCCTCTAGCAATATTTTTACAGTCCATCCAATTATTCATTAGTGAAGGTCAGTAACCCTCAAGTGACATTGTGTGGGGAACTAATTACAGTGATTGGAAAAAATGGTAGGGGGCACTTTCCAAGTGACTTGAACCTACGCAGATGCCAATTCTTTTATTTCATGGAGATTTGGCAGAAAGAAAAGGCTAATTGGGAAGAAATGGCTGCCTCCTAGGTGTAAGCTTGGCATATGAAATGACTTTCCCCTTGGCTTAGTGAGATTCGTGAGAGAGAGAGTTCATTTCCTAACTCATTGGGGAGTTTCTCTTCCTACCCCCGTTTTTCCCTGGGCATAGTAGAATCAATCTGGAGGTCACAGGGACAGAGATGGGCCAGTCAAGCCCAGAGGGTGCTGCTAATTGTACCAGCTAAAAGGGCAGTTGGTACATCAACATGCCTGGCCAGAGTGTCCCTCCTAGGTCATTCCAGAGAGGAAGGATCCAGCCAGTTCTCCCCAGCTGGCTCTGACATCCGTTGCCTCGGTGATTGATTTTGCCATCTGACTCCAGTGGACATGCATGCCAGGAGTAATAGAGACATCTTTCAAGAGTGTGATAATCCCACTTCCTGGAAGGGTTTCCAAACACCCCTCTTCACACTTGTACACTTGGCTATAGATCTTTGTGTTAATAGTCTGAAAACATCCCTCAGTGTTATAATAACATGGGCTTCTACATTTTTCTAGAATGAGAAGGATCTAGAAACCATGGTTTATATATACATTGCTTCCACAGTATTGACATTTGTTTATACCTCTCTGTTGCCATGTATCATTTTATATATGTGTGTGTGTGTGTGTGTGTGTGTGTGTGTGTATACATACATATATATATGATTTCTTTTAGTTCTTGAGATTATAATTACATCATTTCACCCTTCCCTTTCCTGCCTCCAAACCTTCCCATATTCCCTCCTTGCTATCTTTCCAGTTCATGGCATCTTTTTCATTAATTGTTTTACACACACACACACACACACACACACAAATGGTCAGCCCTGAAAACATACATACAGGTAACAATATATAGGCTGAACAGGTTTTACTTGTGTATGTAGTATACATTTTAAAAATTATTATATTTTTAATTATGTATATGTGTATGGGTATGTGCAGGTGAGTGCAGGCACCTATGGAGGCCAGAAGAGGGAGTCAGATTCCTCACGCTGGAGTTACAGGCACCATCTGACATGGGTGATGGGAACCAGTGTGGGTCCCCTGAAACAGCAGTATGCTCTCTTAACTGCTGAGCCATCTGTCTAGCCCCCATACAGTTCAATAGCATGTAGTCCCTAATTTCCAATGGTTCAACTGAGCATGGTTCTGATCTTCAACTCTAAGACAGTATGAAGGCATACCCATACCATTCTATTTTCACTGTTAATACAGTATTTAATAAATTATATTAGATATTCAAAACCTTATCATAAAACAGACTTTGTATGGGATAATTTTGTCCAACTGTAGACTCAATGTTCTAAGGCTAAGCTAGGCGAGGCTAAACTATGCTTCTAGTAGGTTAAGTGTATTGGATGCAATTTTGACTTAAAGATGGCTCAACTTAATGATGATTTTACTGGCACACATCTCCATCATAAGTGGAGGAACATCTGTTTGTATTTGTGTACTTCTCACTTAGTAACTATCAGGAGGGCCAGAACAGCGCCTTACGTACCCTCATGCACTTGGCCGTGAACAGTGGGAAGTTCTTAGCATGCTGCAGGCATGTTGTTGGAATGATCGCTTGCATGGACAACATCACAGACTTTTAGTCATTTTCCAGGAAAAGTGAGACCACTGAGAGTCAAAATATAAAGAACTATGAGGTTAATAACTTAAGACAGCAGTAAGGGACAAATATTTGACTGCATCTTTAGAGCCGGAGTTAACTTTTGTTGCTAGAATAATAACAATTTTGATTAAATTAGCTTTGTGTCTTACAAATAAGTTTTCAAAGCTTTCTGTGTTGAAGTAATCTTACAATGCTTAAACTGTGTTTGCACTATCTACCTATAAATATTTAATAAAAAACAAGTTTCCTAATAGAGTAAATGTAAATACCTTTTAACTTTTTGAATTTTATTATATCAAACCAAGCTGTGTCTTTTTTTGTTTTTGTTTTTTGTTTTTTGTTTTTTGTTTTTCAAGAAAGGCTTTCTCTGTGTAGCTTTGGAGCCTGTCTTGGAATTCACTCTGTAAACCAGGTTGGCCTGGAACTCACAGAGATCCGCCTGCCTCTGCCTCCCAAGTGCTGAGATTAAAGGCATGCGTCACCACCACCTGGCAAGCTGTGTCTTTTAATGAGTTAACACACACATGTTATACTACATAGCACATGAATGTTAGCATTTTTATTTTTCCATATAGATAACAGTAGCATTCAGCATATATCACAGAAAATTCCAAGAAGCCTTCCACTTTCTCCTAAATCAAATGTGAATAAAAACCAATTTGTGAAAACTTACCTAATTAAATATACAGAAAATTTTCTTGTGCCTGAAACCTTTTTATTTGTAGTCTTTTTTAAAAAACTGTGAATGATACTTTAGTCATTTTGTTTATAACTGAAACTCTGGGAATTCAGAACTAATGTCCTTGTTTGTGGGATTCTTATACACATCAGAAACCATTTTGGCCTTGTGAGCAATGTTGTTTCTTGGTGCTCTGTCTAAACCAACCTTTATGAGCTAGCTGGCTGAGGTCCAGTTTCACAAGGATCCTCTTACCTACAGTTTCACTTGGGAAGACCAAATTCTCAAGGACGGGCTCATGTACAGCAGTCAGGGTGCTCCTTCTGGGCATTTTTGCCTATTTTTCATACTGCTTTTTCAAGTTGGCTTAGGTAGAAATCACCTCAGAGCAAAGCAATAAAATCTGCATGCTTCCCAATGAACTTTTTTTTCCCCAGTTCTCGCACTAGCTAAACCTTGATTTTTCTGGAAAGATTCCAGCTGGTACAAAAAATGTGATCGCTTTCAGATCACCACCAACATCAATTTGCTTGGTTGCAGTGATGCTGAGCTCCTGCCGGCTCTGTTTCATGGTCTTTAAATAATTCCGTGACATAGCAAGGTAAGAAGTAAGGGCTGGCCAGATGACTCAGTGGGTAAAGATGCTTCCCATCAACCCTGACAACCCGAGTTCCAGCCCCAGAACCCCCAGAGGGGATGTGTCCCCTCTACTGAGTTAAAACAGAGCAAGCAACAGTACCTAGCGTAAGATCAAAACCCAGTGAAGGAGCAGATAGGATTCCTGTCTGCTGCTCCGGGTGTGCAAATGCCTTGAAGCTCTGGCAATCCTTCCCACCTTAATTCACATGTGTAATGGACTGTGGACAGGGCATGCCTGCAGATGTATTCTCCCCTGACTTGGAAGGGCTGCTCCTTCTTCTGTTAGCCTGTGGGGGTGGTGCTTACCTGGCACCTCGCATCTCCTGGCTCACAGTTCTTTACAAGTGGATTGATTCATGTCGGTCTCCCCCCAGAGCCTTGAGTTTCTTCACGCAGGGATGTTGCCCTGCTGTTTCTCCCCAGCACGAAGCAGGTGCCTGGCCTGGACTTGCCCAATAAATGGAATAAAAGAAGAAATTGGGCAATGTTTTTGGCTCAGGTAAAATATTTCTGGAAGACACTTTTTTTTTTTTTACAGTGTTTTTGTTAGCATGAACTTTGTGCCAGAAATTCCTTAATAAGCCAAAACTGAATGCTCTCTGTGAAAGCTAACTAGCCCCGTCTTACAATATTTCTATTTGTGAGAGTCCAGCATATATAGGATCTGGCCATATAAGGAAGTCTTTAGTCACTGAGCAGAATGCCTGTCACTTGAAACCGTTATTTTGGTGGCTGAAAGCTTTTGTTGACTCAATCGGGACCTTTTGGACAAACTTCAGCCCAAGCGAAAAGGAGAATTAGCTCACACAGCAGAGAAGTCCAGGAGCCCTTCATTTTCCCCGGAGTCAATAATTGATGGGACACACATCGACCTTTGCAAACCAGGTAAAGAATGCTTCTGCAGCAACTGCACCAGGAGGTCCTGAGGACAACTGACTAAAGGGACGAGGGGACCTCCAGCAGGCCTGGTCACCATCCTGCACTGTTGGCATAGGAAAGAAAAGAAAGAGTCGCATGCACCTGGCCTGTGTATTCTGCCTTTACCCCAGGAGAGAAAGGCTCCCTCCTGGAAGAGTGCAGCAAGCTCTAGGGTGAAGGGGACCATCGGTTCCCGCTGTATTGTTATGCTGCCCTGGACAGCAATCAATCTCCCTAAGTCATCTTCACACATCACTCATGAGCACATCCCTGGAGTAGTTTCTGTTGTCCAAACTGTAGGAAATCTTTCCTGGGGCAATCTGCTTTCTTAGTTCTCACCCTCTCCTGGGCTTGCTTTTCCTTAGTTACCCATCTCTCCCTTTTCATCCTTGACTCCCTTGCTGGTTTTCATCACCCATAGTGTGTCTTGGGCTCCTGGGTAGTAACAGCATCATTGCATGTGTGTGTGTGCGTGTGTGTGTGTGTGTGTGTGTGTGCGTGTGTGTGTGCGTGCATGCGTGCGTGCGTGCGTGTTATTTTGAGCTGTGGCTATCTTCACTAGTCACTTCTGTGGGACCTGCTTCTGATAAGCCCCCGATGCACGTGACCTGGGTGTTTCCTAGGGGTGTCCGGTCAAGGAAAGCCCTGTCCCTAGGATGTGTCCAGGACTTTCAAATCACTGAGCATCTGCTTCTGCTGCTGTCTCTGTCTGAAAGGCCTTGGTCTTTCCAGGTTCTACTTGCCCTGGAGTGTCTCCCCAGGCCTCACTTCCTCCAGGAAGCTAGCTCCCTTGTCTTGCACTGGCCTAGAGACAGCACAGCCATTTGTGGGGCTGTGAGTACAGAGGGAGTCAGGTCCAGCTGCACAGTGGACAGTCACAAGTGTCACCTGTGCTTTGGAACCCCCTCTGAGCCCCATTGTATCCAAATGAATACCTGTTGGCCGCTGACCGTTTTTTATCATGCACCTGCTTGCTTTGTTGCTGTCCTCCTAATTAGGAGACTGCTGGAAAAGAAGGATCTTTTCAGCTCTCTTCCCAGTGTCTGGGACATAGGATGCCTCTAGGGGAGGATCTACCCCCTGAACTGTGCTCAGGTCCCTGCTGTCCCCAGCACACATATCTTTTAGTGCCCCATTGCCATCTGTGGGCATCCCTCTCTTCCTCTTTACATTGTGAAGTTCCTGTAGTGACTGACTGTGCTTTTATTAATCTGTTACCAGTCACCTAATCCAATGCCTGGCAGATGCAGTTGGTGCTCACTACGTGTATAAAAGACCTGTACGCTTATACCTCTTTAAAAGACTTTTGAGTGGAAGATTATTACATGCCCCATTGTTTGTATCTCCTGAAGAGCTCGGCTTTTCTAATATTAATGAAAGCCACATGACCTTAGTCAACACTTGGCCTGGATGTTCCTTAAATATCCCCGGGTTCCAGACGATTAAGTAGCACAGCTGAACTTCCTGCTCTTAAGATTAGGAGAACACACCCAGAGTTGATGAACACAGTCTGGGTGTCCCTGTATCCCACAGTCCTGTTATATCCTGAGTTATGTCTTGTTGGAGACTGGACAGAGACTCTGAGTCCAAACCTCTGAGTGGTGATACAAGTGAATGGCGCCGTGTTTGATCCAGGAATGGGGATACAGTGGCATCAGGTCCACACTGGTGAAGAGTTAGAAATGGGATCCCAAGAGGAGGATCCAGAAGAGAGAAGAAACCAGAGAGTGCCCTGGAAGGAGATGCTAGAAAGGTCACTGCAGACAACGGATGCTCTGAGAGCCTTGTCACTGACTCACCTTCACCTGAGCTGTGGGAGTGGGGAGATCATCCGGGACAGAAAGTAGCTGCCCTCTTAGCTACATGCAGTGGCAGGCAGAGGACATCCTCAGACACACTGCAGGTGGCCGAGGACTGGTATAGCTCTCTACACCCTTGGCTGCCCTCAGGGCTGTCTTTGTAGGACAAGATGGAGGTTGACACTCTCCTGCTCTCAACAGCAGAGACTCCTCCTCACTTGGGATGAGGCTGAATCCATTTCAAACACTCTCGCGAAACATGTCACTTGCAGTGCTGGCTAAGGGTCCCAGCTCAAGCAAGCTCTAGTCACCTGGCAGCCATCCCTGCCCACGAAGTGGCTAGCACTCATAACCTGGCCTGTTATAGGAAGGACTGGATTGAACTCGTGCAAGGAAGAAACATGTCCAGGCCTTGACTTATTTCTCAAGTAGAAGTTGTAAGTATGGGGAGACCAGACTCAGGCCACCTTCCTCTCGGAAGGGGATGCTTTCATTTCCAGCCAGCTTACGTCAGCGTAGAAGATGAGGCTTTGATAAAACAATGTCTTTATTTCCTATGTATATTTCTTTGTTCCAAAAAGAGCGCTAATGTGTTTTCATGTCAGGTTCAAAGAAGAGATTGTCCTGGAAAAACCGCAGCTCCTTTGGAAGGGCAACCAGGACATGAAACTCTTCCACCGACTCCTCTCTCTGCTAAGCTAAGAACAGGGCTTCTTGAGCCAGGGGCAGGCTCTCTGGCTCAGGTGGTTTTTAATTAAAGCAATTTCTATTCAAAGAATGTGCACACAGGCCCAACCAAAATCAATGAAGTCAAAAGAGGAAACAGAAACGAAAATGTAACCAAGAGGCATTTACATGGAAGGGCAAAATAGTTTTTAAAATTTAATTCTTGTTTAAAACATTTGTGTACGCAGTATCATTTTTTTTGGCCCAAATGTGAACTAGATTGCACATTGTTTATAATGCCTGCCTCCCCAGTGCTCTTTGCCTACAAAATATTATTTTTCTTAAATTTAAATAAGTGTGCAGTCTGAGTGCCTAAGAGAACACAAAGTTATCTGCAACCCAATGGGAACAGGGTATTAATAGGATCCCCCAGCTTCCCCCACGCCCCGAAAAAGTGCCTTCATCTGGGCATTTCCATGCAGTTTGCTGGCATATAAATATAACCCCACATTCTTTTATGAAATACATAAATGCAATAAAATAGTTGCTTTGGTTCTTTTCTGGAGGCAGAAGGAGAAAAAAATGTCAAGTTCTCATTGTTCAGTGTTCCTAACAGGCCCCTTTTGTATGGCTGGTATGACTTTCCCGCACAAAGTTCTTAAGTGCAGATAATAGCTTAAAAGGCTATCTGAACTCATTCTGTTATGCAGATGAAAGAAAGTCTTTAAAATTAATCTATGGCATCTCCGAAGAAAAAAGAAGGCAGTCATCCAACTAACTCATTTCCTTGGGCCAAAGCAGTGAGCAAAGAGAACAAAAATGCCTGCGTTCCAGAGCTCCACAAACCAAGGGTTTGACAGGGCACCAGCAGGGATTAGTGACCAGATTTCCCATTCTGACCTGTCACTGTTTGGAGAGGGGCACGGCCCACTGTCATTCAACGTTATCACCCAACAAGAAGTCAATGATGACATTTGATGAAACCAATGCAAGTGTAATGCTTGACAGCCAGTTACATTGCTGTTAGGTGACCCATTATTTTATGTGATACAAACATTTAAAGGAAATAAAATAATTCCATCTTTAAAAAAAATACCGTTAGAGTGTCTACACCAAGGGAAGCAACCGAGAAACTATGTGTGTCACATTAGGATGAGTGTCCTGGGATACAGGCAGACATGACACTCTAAGGCAGCGGCGTCACCTGCCAGAGTGCATCTCCAGATATTTATATTATGACAATTACTACGTTAAGAAAATTGAGTGCATGTATTACTAAAATAAGAGAGTTAAAAACTTTCTTAGCAAATGACATCATTTAAAATGGCTCTGTCCACTAATGGCGTTTGAGTGAAAAGGACTGTAAGTACCCAGTTCCCAGAAGGAATAAGCATCCGGAGGGATCAGTTATGTAATAATTATGCAAATCAATACTGTTTCTATATGAAGAAATAAAGTATAACAAAATAAAGATCCATCCATAGAATCTCTCTCTCTCTCTCTCTCTCTCTCTCTCTCCATGCTTATTCAGTGTTATGCCCCAATTTGATAGGGTTAGGACTGAGAGCCGGGACAGGATGATTCCAGCCTCATGAAAGGGATTAGTGGCCTTAGAAAAGAGACCCCAGGGAACCCATTGGTCTTTTCTACTCTGTGAGGAGACACTGCCTGGGAGTGACAAGTTCTCACCAGATGTTGAACTTGCTAATGCCTTGGTCTGGAATTTCTAGCTTCTAGAAAAAGAAATTTCTGTTGTGTGTAAGCCACCTGGTCTACAGAATTTTTACAGTATGTTTGCTTCAGAACTCTAAATGAGACCAAGACTAAGGAATGGATATGCTAAGCCTAGACGTGGGTAAAAAGCAATTATTTTGTTCCTTATTCTGTTACTTATTTCTGCTTTTTTGGGGGGCGGGGGGATTGCTGTAATAGGAAATTTAAATACATGGGAAAACACATACTATGTTTGCACGTGTAAGGCTGTAATACTATTAAGTCAACTCCTCAAGTTAAGCTTTGCTCTTTTTTTTTTGTTGTTGTTGTTGTTTGTCTTTTAGACAGGGTCTCACTATGTAATCTTGGCTGCCCTGGAACTCACAGAGACCCACATGACTCTGCCTGCTGAGTACAGGGATTGAAAGCCTGTGTGAGCATGCCCAGCTAAGCTTTGATTTTTAACACCTTGCTAATAAAAAAGCCCATAAGATTTTAGGAAGAACATAAGAAGAATATTCCAGCATGCATCTGTAAACAAAATCCATATTTAAGAAAGTGCTAAGACAAAATAGAATAGCTCATGCAGGAGTTCCCCAGGTTTAAAATGCACTGTAACATTACTTTGTTTTCAATACCCTGGTGCTCTCTCTCTCTCTTACTATTTATCTGTTTTTATGTATACAAGTGTTTTGCCTGCATGTATGTCTATGCACCACACGCATGCCTGGTGCACAGGTCCTCTGGGAGAGCACCAGTGCTCTTAACTGCTGAGCCATCTCTCCAGCCCCTCTCAACATGAAGTTCTTATAGAAGTAGATTAATTGGATGCTACCCCTAACATCTGCACTGTGCCTAGAATGTAAACAGCAAGTACTTAATGTTTGCTGAGTAAGTAAATGAATATATGAAATGTGTGCATTTAAAAAGAAAACTGATATTAGGAAAATCTATAAGCTTTAAATCTCTGCTTGAAAGTCATCAAGGAGACTCCGGAAGACAAGTACTGCATGTTCTATCCCACATGCAGTTCCCAGCTTCTGATTGTTATATATGCGGATTTACGTGGGTGTGAGTGTGATTGGAGGCCAAGAAACTAGAAAGGGCCTATGAAATAGGGGGAAAATCTTAAAGAGAGAGGGGTGGGGAGGGTAATAGAACACATGTGATAGAAAAATGAAAGAGAGAATGCTGGGACCCATGGGTGCAATGAGGGAAGGTGGCCAGGGAGGTTGGTGGAAATCAACCAAAACGCCCAACCACTGAACTAGTTTGCAACTGCCCCTGCTAGGAAACTGGTTACTATGTTTAGTAATGAAAAATAAATGTTTGGTGACTGAGGAGAAGGCCTAGAGGTTAAAGCACTTGGCAAGGGCGAGGACCTGAGTTCGGATCCCCAGAACCCACGGAAAATACTGGGTGGGCTTGGTAGCCTTATCATCAGAGCTTCCGAGGCAGAGACAGAGGGTCCCCAGAACAAGCTGGCTGGACTATCCACATCCGTACGGTGAGCTCTGGGTTTGGGAGACCTTGCCTCAGAGAATAAGCTGGAAGAGCGTCCAAGATGATTCCTGACATCAGCCTCAAGTTTCCATATGCATGCACATGCAAATACACTCAAAGGAGTGTGCCCACATACATGCAGAATGCACCACACACACACACACACACACACACACACACACACGTAGAATAATAAAAATACATATTTTTTTTAAAATTTGCTGAGTTATGCCTCTAACCCAGCTACTTAGGAAGAAAGTACCTTTAAGTAGTTAACATCTCTTAAATAGAATCAAATCCCAGCTAATGTTCCTCAGTGTTCCTCAGGTTTGATCAATTTATAGAATTCTTTTAATGAAAAAAAATCTGATTAGCCCACATAACAATTCAAATTGTTTTATGGACAACATTACTTAAATATAAACATAAAGCTGGTTACATATCTCTTGGTTTTTGACTCTTGGATATAATACCAACATCTCTCTTAAATATTCCTGACTTTAGGATCAGTAGATTGAATGAGCAACACCTAACTGTGAAGGATGGTTCTGTGTAATCTAAGTTGCTGGTGTGGGGCTGAACAATAGGAAGCTGCGTCCGCTCTGCACTTCAGTTGGCGATTCGAGTCTTTTCATCTGGAATATGATGGGCCATTACTGCACCCTTCCTTGTTGTCAGGGCTGATGTTCTGTTTTTATCTACTGATCGGCTGTGTTCGTTGTCTGGTCAATTTAGCATGTCCGGTATACAACGCTGTGTACAATGTGGCACCGACGGTTTAACACAATTTCCTTTGAAACACAAATGTGGATAATGAACTCCAGGCAGCATATGGTTACAAGCTGGTCATCCCGATGGCCTAGAATGTTCGTGGATTACTTTTCTTAGATCACCATCCAAAGGAAAGCCCCAGGTTTACATTTTTTTTTTCATTCATTCAGAATGTATTCATCTCAGTTTGAGAAATGCCACTCTGCCTTATTTGAAGTCGTAATTGTTTGTTGGTTTTTGTTTAAATATAGTAGCAGAAACTAGGGAACCTTTTGTAGTTGTTCCAAACGAGGCTTTGAGATCTGATCTGTAGTTCAGTACCAGTCCTTGGCGCTGCTGGTCCTGTTGGGACAGGACCTGCTGACACTATTCTATAGGAGCACCTACTGAGGCGGACAGCAGTACCTCAGGGCATCGTGAAAGTGCTGACGGAATTCAGGTCAGAGGTCAAAACTGTGCCCAAGATGGTGAACTGGTACAATAACTGAAGGAGGTCAGCCTTTAATTTGCTAACTATCCTTTTGACTTTACCTTTTTTTCTCTTTTCTTTTCTTCTTCTTTTGGGCAGGACCAAACTCATTCCTATCTTGGGCCACAGTGAGAAGAGGGTCATCTGGGACTTGTGTTAAATGCACTCCCTCGGCACCTCACCCTCACATACCCTATTCAACTGCAGGGGTCTAAAGAGAAACTGATAATGGGAGATGAGGAGAGCCAAGCCCTCAGCTCGCAAGATGTTACCTCTTCTAATTACAGGCCCACAAGAGGCAAATGCTTACCGTGGGAAGCTTCTGGTCTTTCCCAAGTACAGCTGTCCCTCAGCGGCCTGTGGAGCCCTGCAGATAAACAGCACCTGGGGATACATTGCCTCAGCTGTGGCATGTGGAGGCACAACCCTCAGGTATCTGGGTGGGAACTCGTCTTAGTCATAGAGAGACTGGAGAGGTTGTTTTTTTCAGATCACACCGAGTTCTAGCCACCTCCCTAAATAGCAAGAAAACATCGCCTTAGCCATAGTTACAATTCTAACCAAAAGAAGAGTACAGGGCACCAGAGAGGTTGTGCAAAATCAATTTGTGAGTGTTAAATAAGATAATAAAGAGTACTAAATGTATACGCTTTCCTCGTGCTTAAGGCTCTTCGGCAACTCAGCAGACAGGAACTGGAAAAACATTTTCATGGCTCTTACTAGCAACATCACTAAGAGCTAGAGGCCTGCGTTTACATGATCAGATTCGAGCTGTCTGCAGGCAGGGCTGGGCTACCTGCAGAAGCCTCGCCACTTCATCCTCATCCTGTACTTATTGCTTGTGTTTTCAGGCTTCCCAAAGTGGGGTTTAATATACTGTAAGGGAGAAGATTGACTTACGATGTCTAGCAAGGATTCTTTTGATATTAGTCAAAGTTGGAAAGCCAAATATTTATAAATATGTCCTGACATGCACAAAAGGGAGGGTGTAAACCTAAACTGCCAACGATGCTTATCTCAAGGAAGTAGTACTGGACAGGGCAAAAAATGTCACTTTCTGTTTTATATACTTCTATTGTCCAGGTTTCTTTGTTTAATAATGAATATGTGACTCATACCTTACAAAGCAACATGGGTTTCCTTTAAAGTAATTTTATTTACTTATTAAAAAAACTAAACTGGGTCCACACTCATATCATCAGTAGATAAGACTCAAGGAACATTAGAATAAGTTGATTTGAGTTGATGGATGTTAGGAGGGACCAGAGGAAACAGATTCTGCAACCCAGGTAGACTCTGTCTACAAACAGAAAGGCTGATTTTTTTATGCTCCTTTTCATCTGACCCCCAGGGTTGAGAAGTATTATGGTACATTGCCTGGCAAGGCACTCGGTCGGTCGCTGTGCCCTGTGGAAGCAGGTAATTCAGCGTTAGCGAGGAGGCCCCAAACGCTGGCCAGGAGTTGCTTACCCTTCACCGAGCATCGGCTCTGCAGCTTTCTGGTTTCTGGGCAGAAGCGTCCATGGTGGTGGTCGACTGCAGACCCAATGGACTCTGGGGGTTGGATTGCCGTTGAGAAGCCGGCATTTCCAGCTACTTCCATCCTGACTGGGTTTTCTGGGGGAGACATTTGCTGAGATGAAGGAGACGGACTGTCTGGTCCTCAATCTGCTCATCATTCTTTACGGGCCTCAGTTTCCTCAAGGCAACACACAACACTGAGCTTTGTGTTGTCTCTACGGCCTCTTGTAGCATGAAACCTCTCGGACCTCTAGAATCCCTAAGTCAAAAGTTTTAGGCCGTGAGTATCATGCAGTTCCTCTGTCATACAAACAAACAAACAAACAAAAAACCTAATTAGATACAATAACTCAGGTAGATGGATAGCTATCTTATGTATAGCATGATATGCCGAAGTCAACTAACTTTCTTTACAGGGATGGATATGGGAGAGCTGACAGACACGGCATACTTCGAGTTTCTCCCGAAACAAACATAGACTTTGGTATAGGTTTCTGCTTCCTGCTTCATCCTGGAGACAAGGCTGCCACTAAGTCTCTCTTCACTAGCAATAGTTGAGAAGTCAGGATGCAGCCACTCAATTTCCCTCAAATTACACCTCAGCTGTATGTGACCTCCAGTACTTCTGAACTGTGTGACTTGAGGGACTTTTAAACTCCTGATACCCCTTGCTCCTCTAACGTATAAGATGAGACCACCAATAATAGTACAGTATATAGTACAGGACATTGTGAAGGTTTTAAAATCCTTAATTTACAATGTAAACTGTTTTGAACAGAATCTACTATGCAGAAAATACCCCATAGATATTAGTGTTTATTGTCATAATTGATTTCAAAACTTTTTCTTTTCTGTAGAGATGGGACTCAAACCCAGGGCTGTGTGTGTGATTAGCATGCACTCTACCACTGAGTACTAGTCATATTGCTTAAACTAGTTTAGGTGGGATTCGGTGAATTTGGTAATAGAGTGTTCTTTGTTGAGAAAATACAGATGGATTGCTTGTGCTATTTAAAAAAAAAAATAGGGTCTCTTATAAAGTGCAGGCTCAAAGTCTCAACCCGGCTGTCTCAGTCTCCTGGGTGCTGGGTTTGCAAAAAATGGACCGCCACATCTGCTCTCTTGCGCTACTTTCTGTGTGTGCCTTATACCTGTGCATTCAAGTGTGTGCATGTGCATGTCAGCTATGCACCTATGTATTCCCACGTGTGAGTGTGCGTGTGTGCGATGTACTCATGTATTCCCACGTGTGCATGTGCATATGGAAGTCAATGGCAAGTGTCTTCCTCGACTGTTGTCCACCTTTATTTTTGAAACATGGTCTCTCACTGAACCTGGAGCCCATCGAATTGGCAAGAACAGCAGGCCAGTAAGTTCTCGGGATCCTCCTGTCTCTGCCTCACCAGAGCTAGGACTGCAGGTGCATGGTACCGTGCTGAGGTTCTTATGTGGGTTCCAGGGATCTGCAGTTAGGTCTTCCCGCTTGTGGGGCAAGCCCTTTGTCAACCGAGCCATCTCCCCATCCCTCCCGCATCGCTTTCCTCCAGTCTATGTGACCCTTGTTCTATTATGAAAAGAAATTAGACCAGCTCTTACGCCAAGGTCTCTCCAGAGCCACACTGATAATTTCTGTCAGATTCATATATCTATTTGCGACTTTCCTGCTATGAATATTTGCAACTGCCTGGGATCACACTGGAAGCAATGGTGTGGGTATTTGTTGTCTTCCAGAGTAGTTAGAGACTTAATTTAATTTATTCCAGTTCAAATGCCCTTAATTCAATATGAAATATTTTACAAAGCAAATGTTTTGAATCTCGTAGTGATTTCATTCTTTGTACACACACACACACACACCCATTACTTTTAGATACAGTGACTTGAAGCTGTCAGGCTAGTTTATTGGTGGGAAAGTCTATGCCAAAATAGATACAACATGAATTCTTGGATTCAAGTTCACCGGCTGTCGACAGTCTCCTCAACAATGAAATGTGGTGTGTCTAGTGGTCAACTTGGGCTCAGCTGTAAAAGTGCTACTCCCCAGTTCTGTCCCACTGAGCATATTCGTCTTACAGAGGACACACAGCAGATTCCCCGTCGATACTCAGGCAGCCACTCTGAACTAGTGGAAAACATTTTGATTAGCGAGAAATGTTTTCACATTTGCTTATTTCAAGGACACGTGCTTTCCCCTTCTCATGGAAAAAAAAAGGCAAACATCATCAGCCCCACTCACTTCCACTTGTGGCTTCAGCTAGTGTGTAAATACAAGATGCACAGGGCGAGAAAATGTCCTAAATTAACACAGTATTCTAAGTGCATTGCCCGGTGCCAGGGAGTGACGGGAAATTGGCATTCCTGGTGGAACTGTGGTGAATATTCATTCATTTTTCCACTTGGAAGCTAAGCATGTGCAATTCAAGAGATTGAAAGCCAGAGGAACTCCAGCACTGTAGCCTCCTTGACTTTCCGGTCTTGAGAGTGAAATTCATATTCTAAACTGGGTGCTTTTGTAGATGCATATAAGTGAGAAATAGAACTAAGAGTAAGTCCACTTTTCCGTGATAATCTGGGTAACACATTACAAACAAACAGCTCATCCCTTCGTGGATAGACAATCCTGGATCGTACTTCCATCACTATTTTAGGGGCTGTAGGAATTTGGGTAAGTTCTTTGTTCATTTCTTCTTTGTATGCCAATTTCAAAATGATTGCCGGGATCTCCTTAGAAATACAGAGTATTGGGGAAATAGAAGGAAATTGAGTAACCTAAAGAGGCACTTTCTCATGATAAAATGCTGAAGTTGGAGCTTGGACAGTAAATCCCCCGGGGACCAGCAGCTCATTCCTCTGGTAGAGTTGCTCCCTGGAAGTGAATGGACTTGGCTTTATATATCCAACTGTTCCGCACAAATGAACCAAACTGGGAATCAGTTGGAGTCAGTGAAGCTGAACACAACTCCAGCTATTGTCTCCATGGCTCCCACGGAACCCTTGTGCCAAACTGATTAGATTTACAGTTCATTCGATAAACTGGTCTGCTCATGGCGCAGAAGGCGGAGAACTCTTTCACAAAATGAAGCTAGGGCTGGAGACGGGAAAACACACAATTCATTTAATGAAGACGGAGGCTTCGGTGGGGATCATTGAGGTTTTTCGAAAGGTTGTCCCATGCTGGGAATCCTTGGTTTCTGTGATGAAATGACACTGGAGGATTTGCCTTCTTGTTTACCACTAAGTCTGCAATGGCAACTTAATACTTTGTAATCATAGGTGTGTGTGTGTGTGTGTGTGTGTGTGTGTGTGTGTGCGCGCGCTGCATGCCTGTGTTTGTGTGAGTACAAATGTGTATGAATGCATGTGGAGAACAGAGTTTGAAGTTAACTGTTTTCCTTTGGCCATCCTGGAACTCATGAGGTAGCCCAGGCTGGCCGTAACTCACGGAGATCCACTTGCCTTTGCCTCAGAAGCATTGGGATTAAAGGTGTGTGTCACCACACCCAGTTTGTCCATCTTACTTGTCCAGACAGGGTTTTTCACTGGACCTTGAGTTAGGTTGGTAATGGACTTCAGGGATCTACCTGTCAACAGTCCGCTTTGGCACTAGGGTTACAGATACATGCCATAATACCCAGATTTTATGGGAATTCAAAATAAGGGCTGTATGTCTGTGCAGCAAGGGCTTTACTGGCTGAACCATCTTGCCAGCATGTCATCACAGGTGTGTTTGACTTGGATACAACTAAGGACCAGAAAGGACCCTTTAAAAATGAAGCGGGTTGGGTAGCACTGGGTGGGTCTGTGGAAGCCATCACCAACCACACAATGAGGCACACAGTTGCATTTGTCTCCAGCTCTCTCACCCAACCTGAAGCTAGAGACTGAGGGAAAATGAACAAAATCTACCCCACTGGCACAGGCTTTGGATCTATTAGTCAGGCAGCCATGAAATCACCACCCCCAAACTCTTTCTAGTCACTTTTTATAAATGATGTCATTTCTCAGAGAGTATAGTTCAATAGCTCAGTCTACTAGCCTAGCACTATGGACTTAATCCCTCCGTGAAGAAGGCAGAGGAAGTGGCCAGTGGAATAGAGGCTGAGACCCTCCCACAGAGAGGAGGCCCTTATGGGAACATTGCACACATCTGTTTTGGTTATCCACCGAAACAACAATAATTTTATTAATACCTATAATTCTGTGGGTCTGGCTCGGTAATTCTTCTGCTCCATTTAGTGTCAGCCATGGTTACTCAGTGGTATTTAGCTGGTGGCTAGGCAAGCTTGTGGGGTCCAAGATAGCTCCAGTTCACTTCCAGGATCCTGGCATGAACAAGTGGTAGGCTGTGCTCAGTCGGCCTCTCTCTTTCCATACAGTTCACATCTACTCAACCATGGGGGGCAGACCTCTTAGCTGATGGCTCCGAGTATGGGTCAGTGTTCCAGAAGCGCTGGGAGTGAGTTAGAAGGCCTTTTACAATGTAAAGTCCCTTTACACTGTAGCCTTGAAAGTCTCTTCCAGGAGCCGGGTGTAGTGGTGCATGCCTTTTACCTCAGCACTCGGGAGGCTGAGGCAGGTACATCTCTGTGAGTTTGAGGTCACCCTGGTCTACATAGTAAGTTCCATAACAGCGAGAGCTACATAGTGAGACCCTGTCTTGAAAACAAGAAACAATAAGAAACAAGAAACAAAAACAAAAACAAAAACAAAAACAATCTCCTTCACATTCACTTCTACTGGCCAAGAAAATAACCAATGCCAGTTCAGGTTAAAGAACAGAGTTAGAACTCAGAAGAAGAATGAATAAATATAATCTATGTCTAACTTGATTGCTACAAATCTCTTCTTGTGGCCTGAGAAAAAGAATTCAGGACTTTTCCAATCTCTTACCCATTAATGGGAAAAAGACAGAAGGAAATTCTTAAGAATCCTTTACATAGCCCCAAGGGAAAAAGGCATGCTTCTTTTTTCAAAAGATTCTATATTCCTTGCCAGGCTTGGTTTAAGTTTCTCTGGGAACAAAAGCTCTAAATTTGGCTCTGTTGAGGCCCCTCTCCTGACATCATGGCTTTTAATCCCGATAAACACTAAGTACTTAATAATATTTAGTAACATTTGCAAGATCCATTAAGAATACATGACTCAGAGTAACCACACGGCTTTCTAATAGATAACACCCGCTTAGAATTGTTACTATTGGCCTTGAGTAAATCACCAAGAAAATTGAGTCTGGATTCAACGCGGGGACTAACACATTGCCTGCTCTTGTTACCCTTCTTTAGTTTTTGTTTGCTTTTTTGTTTTTTCCTTTTTTGTTTTTTGAGACAGGGTTTCTCTGTGTAGTTTTGGTACCTGTCCTGGATCTCACTCTGTAGCCCAGACTGGCCTCAAACTCACAGAGATCCGCCTGGCTCTGCCTCCCAAGTGCTGGGACTAAAGGCGTGTGCCACCACTGCCCCCAGCTCTTGTCACCCTTTTCCTCGTGGTATACCATCTTATTCCTGGGACCACACTATGTTCACTCACGGCATGGGTTCCCAGAATTCTGTGTAGACTACAGTTGTGGCTTTGAACATCCTATCACCCTGCAGGTGTGAACGGAAGTCCCTTCAGTCTGTCACTACAGTAGACAGTCTCGTCTGTAGTGTTCTTCAAGGTCACCAGCTCAGCTGTATTGCTCTGAGACTCATAGCACATCTCTCCCAGGAAGCCTTTCCCAGCTTCCTTCCATTTGGGCCTGTGCAGTGGTGATAGGGATGGGGCAGGATGCAGGGACAGGCCTGGTATTTATTTACTGTTGGGTATGGTGATCGGTGAGGGGATGTCTAGAGAGTCCATCATTTGAACCATTTCCTGCCTACATCGTGTCTCTACATCTTCTCTTTGGTTGCTGAGGAGAGAATGCGGTACGCACTGGAGCTGGCAGCTTTGTGGGCACTCCAGGACAGCAAACTCAAGACTGAAACACTGGCCCTCCCAAGATCCTGCTGCTTTGTTCAACTCTGGATTTGCAGACGCAGTGACCCTTTCTAAAGCACCTTCACCTTCTCCACTCTCCTTCCAAACTCTCCAAACTCTGTGCTAAGAGTGTCCACTCCAGATTAGAGGTCCGCTTCCACTTTTTCCTAGGCATCTCTGAATTGCTGGCTGGAGGATAGCTTCAGAGAACCGAGTCCCTAAGGGTGCCTAGCTAACGGGCTGACTTGATGCAGGGGCTTTCCACTTCTCTGGGAATTACTGACCTGGGAAGGGACACTGTGCCCTTTGGATACAGCTGGTGATGTTCCATTTTAAGTATATAATACAATGGTGATGCATTTCCTAAAACAGACAACAACTTCCGCCACCAACTTCCAAGAAGTTTTAGTGTAAAAATGACCCGTGAAAACCCTTAAGTACCATAGTCATTCATTTTTAAAAAAAGTCTTGTGTGTTATGTGTATGTGCACATGATGTGTGTGGGGACATTCCTGCCACAGGGTGTGTGTGGAGGCCAGAAGACAACTTTGGGGACTCAGTTCTTTCCTTCTACCTCCCTGCTGGGGTCCAGGGACCAAGTCCTCAGCTCATCTTGTTTTTGTAGCAAGCACTTTTACCAGTGGAGCCTTCCTGCACATCCCGTAGTCACTCATTCTTAGATGTAATTTCTATGTTCTTGCCCAGTGTTGGGCACTGTGGATACAAAAATGACTTATGGGGTCCCTAGTCCCCCCAAACTGACATTTTTATAGCATGAAGCCACATAAATAGGTAAGTCACACCACTCAATAAGAGGTATCCAGCTTGTCTATGATGGCCTGTCCAAGAATGAAGAGTCTGGAGAGATGACCTACTTATTACAGACTTTTCTCTTCGAATTTTTATCCTAGGTGGAGAATAACCGGAACACACACACACGCCCCATATCCATACGTACACAGAACGTTGAAACAACTTGAATTTTGGAATGTATTTATAAAATAATATATAATAGCATTTCCTGAATTTTAATTATTTAAAAAAAATACCAATGGAGCCTGGGCGTGGTGACAATACTCTTGTAATCTCAGCACTGGGAAGGCTCAGGAGGATCATAAACTCAGGGGTAACCTGGGCTATACAGAGAGACCCTGTCTCAAAACACTAACAAAGCAAACCCAGATGGAAAGTGCTTACGACCACACTAGACCTATCACCAGCTTACTGTAGCCAGCACCTTACCAAAAACTCAGAGAAACAGATGGCATTTGGATTTCTTACAGAGCAGAAATAGGTAAATTCTGAAAGCCCTTCAAACTCAAAGAGGCAACTGGCTCTGTCTCCAGTACTTTACCCCCACGTCAACAGATGAGCCATTGATCCAACGTTCCTGCAACCGACAGCAACCCAGGGTGGGGTGCTTACTTGAGGGAGGGAAGGTTCTAGAACAGCAGAGTGGAAGCTCTCTCTCTCCTAGGACGGCCCGAGACCAAAAAAGTTCCCTCTTCTAGGAAGGTGCGCATCCTGTGTGGGCTTCCTCAGTTTATATCCTTCTGTGAGCAGGAAGATAGATGCAAGAGCATGTGTTTATACGCAAACATCCCAATATACCATGCTGCTGGTGGCTTTTTTTTCCCTGTCAGAAAGCACACTGGATCGAGATCACACTTGGGAAGCGGGTACAATTCCATGTTTGGAAGCAGGAAGTGGGGTCTCAGTGGACTCTTCGCCTGCCAAGGCTGAAGAGGGGGCTGGGGGAGGGGTCTGTGTTATGAAACCAGAACTCAGGAAATCCTGACTCTTAGTTTGGTCAGACCCAGGCAGTGTCTCTCAACGAACGTTCCAGTTTCAAAGTCTCTAGACATAAACTGAGGACAGTGGCTTTAGCCTTGAGGAGATGCACCGACTTTGGGGTTTCTATAGATTTTTGTTTGCTTTTGAGACCGTCTCACATAGCCTAGGCTGCCTTGTTATATAGCCAAGGATGACCTTGAATTCCTGATCCCCCTGCCTCTACCTTCTAGGAGCTAGGATTACAGGCATGCACCACCAGGCCCTGACTTCTACAGATTTTTAAAACTAAAATGTGATATAAGCATCAGTGAGCCAAGTTCTCTCCTTTGTCACCAGAGAATGCCCAGAAATGCATCATCCAATATAGAAACGTTTGGCCCTTTGCTTTTGGTCATGTGGTCTAAGACAGCAAAGCCATTGTTATAGGGACATTCTTAGCTAGTCAGTGGCTCAACTTTCTGCATTCTTCCCTCTTCTCTTTGTTATTTGTTCTGTGTAGTCCACAGTACAGACTCTATTGAGTTGTCTTTGAATGTTTTGTTAATGTGCCTGTAGAAGAGATCCTTTAAGTACCTACTGAGAACTCAATTACTCACAAGCAAGTGGCTTGCTTTCCAGATTCAATTTTTTTTTTTTTTAATTTCTGATTTTCAGAGAGGGTTTCTTGTAGCCCAAGTGGCCTCACACTATGCACTGAGGCCAGCCTCGAACCCCTGTTCCTCCTGTCTCTGCCACATGAGTGCTAAGATTTAAGCCCTCTGTCTTTAAGCCCAGCTTCAGATTCAAAGGTTTTGAAGAAACGTTAAGTGTAAGGTCTGATTTCTCTACCTACACAATAGCATGTTCTTTCAGTAACGTAGGCTTCTTCGATATCTGCAACAATACGTTATTAGTAACATAAATCTCCAATGAAAATATCGATTTTTCAGTTATCCACAAACAATGCATTGCATAAACTTCCCCTGACCGACCGGACTGTGAAAAGAGGAAGATCCGGGAGCTACTTAGAGAAATCCTTCTGCTTTTACCTCTTTCTCCCACCAGGCCTCCTAGCCAGCTGGTCCCCCGAGCCGCTCGTCTCTTCTGCAGCTATGAAGCAAGTTCAGTGTGCCTTGTTGCTTCTTCAAACACCGGCAAGATGGAAGCTGTCCAGAACCAGAGAGAAACACAAGCTCGTTGCTACTCAACCTCAGGCGCTGAGAAACGATGCTCTGACGGGTCTGTGTGCAAGCTCTAACCACAACGGATGGTTTCTACTTAGAGAAAGTTAATGTGGGTCTAAGTGATCTCATGTCTATATTCTCTGTGTTTAACGCCTGCAGCTGAAGAATCTCGTTTTGCTTCCTAGGGCGCTTTCTGAGTCTTTGTTTTCACACTCCTGCTGCATTCAGTGAGCATTTAAGAGTAGATGCTGGGCTACACATCTTCCATACACAATCTCATTTAATTCTCCCACAGTCTGGTAAGGGAAGCATTCTGAACATTTTATAGATTAGAATCCTGAGTCCTAGGGGGCTGAAGGGGGGGGGGGCAAGGGTTAGCTCTTCCTGCTCTTGTGAAGACTGGGGTTTGGGTCCGAGTACCCACATCAGGTGGTTCACAACACCTGCAACTCCAGTTCCAGGAGATCTGATGTTCCCTTCTGGACCCCACAGGCACCTCCACACGTGTGGTGCACGTATACTTAAAGAAATATAAGGTAAAATTAAACATTTTCTCAAAAAGAAAAGAAAACTGGGGCTGGGAGATGGCTCAGCAGTTAAGAGCACTGGCTGCTCTTTCAGAGATCTTGGGTTCAACTCCTAGCACCCACATGGCAGCTCACACCTGTCTTTAACTCCAGTTCCAGGGCTTCTGACACCCTCACACAGACATACATGCAATCAAAACACCAATGAACATAAAATAAAAATAAATTATAAAAAAAGAAAGAAAGAAAAGAAAACTGAGAGCTAAGGAAGTCATCCATCCCAGGCTCTCAGGTGGGCAGTGGTGAGGCTAAGCCGCCCTCCCGGAACTAACACCCACCACAGAGATTGCTGCTTTAAGACTTAACTCACAACCAAACTGTCTTTTACTTTTTTTTCACAGAGCACATTTTTGTAGAAAGAACGTGTTAGTTTGGCTCTGACCCCAACCCAGAGGCTCACGTGTTCGAAGCCTTGTTCCCAAGCTGATTCGGTCACTGAGAGGTGAAGGGGTCCTGAGGCTCTGACTTAATCACTGGATTAATCCACTGACGGATTCATTATTTGACAGAGTTCTTTGGAGGTGATGGAATCCTGTGGGGGTGGGGCCTACACAGAAGAAGGTCACTGGGGACTTGTCCTTGGCGCTCTCTCTTGTTCTGGACCCTTCTCTGTCCCACTTCCTAGTACTCATGAAGTCAAAAGTTCTGCTCCCCTCACCCTTCACCATTACACTCTGCCTCATCAGAGCCCAGAAACAATGAGGCCAAAAGACTGTGGACTGAAGCCTCCGAACAGTGAACCAAGATAAGTCCTTCCTTCCTCAAGCTGTTTGCTCCAACAGTTTGTCACGGAGTCAAAAAGCTGACTGATCCAACAATTACTGCCCTCAATGAATTTAATTTTAAAATAACTCATTCTTAGCCTTTTCAAGACTTGCATTATATGTGACACGAGATGTGTTTCTTTCTAATAATGCCTGGGCTGAAGAACCAAGTTTGCCACGTGGAGATCTCATCTCATAGTTGGTAACTCACTGTTACATTGAATGTGATTCATTTAAGGCTTAAATTTGTTCCTGGCTGGCAAACTGTGACTTCCTGGCTTAGAAAAATTCTCTGGGAAAAAAAAAAAAAAGAATCTCCTCCTAAAATGGCACCATGAAACAGTCTACAATCTACAACATTTTAATGACCTCATTGTAAGTGAATTAGAAACATTCAAATACAATTTACTTTAAAATAGATCTGGGTGTTAAAATAAGGGACAGCTGGCCGTTGGGATTCTTCTGACTTCAACCAACAGAGATATTTGCCCCAGTAAGATACAATGTAATTTAGAACAAATAAAACAACTTAAAAAACATTACAGTTCTGTATGAGAGACAAAACCTCCTAACACTTATATCAAGAGAAAAAAGGCACCAAGGGAAAACTGTCTTTTTCACAAACAAACATCTATCATTGAGAATAGCCTCACTTGAAACTGTTAAATGTCTATTTTTTATTTACAAAGCTATAAGATGGGTCTGAATGCCTAACTCCTGAAAGGCATCACATCAGAAAGCTGAGCCTGAGTGGAGGTCGGCTCTAGTGCAACATTATGGACATATTATGTCTCATCAACTCTGTTAACCCCTACTATAGCAACACAACTGTGAGGCAGTTCATTCCTACTGGACAGCTGGGAAAATGAAGAGATGAAGGGCCATAAGGCAGAGGCAGGTTGTGAGGCAAGGACAAGGTCCCACTGTGCTAACCTCTGACATATGGCCTCTCCTTGAGGAGCTCCCAGGAAATGTAAGCCTGGGTTAAAATATTTCACCAAAATGCAAGGGTTTCTATTTTTGCATAAAAGCAGCAAATTGGATATTCTCTGATAGCAAAATGATGCAAGTTCCTAGGAAGTAGAAACAATATTGGATATGGCACAGATTCTCCATACTTCCCTATGGGTGACCAGTGCTTTAAAATATTTGAAAATTCCTCTACTGTAGTTTTAAAAGAACATGGCTCCTAATAGTGATATTATTAGGAGGTGTGGCCTTGTTAGAGGAAGTGTGTCACTGTGGGGGCAGGCTTTGAGGTCTCTTTTGCTCAAGCTTCCCTCAGTGTGACTGTTAGTTGACTTCCTGTTGCCTGCAAGATGTAGCTCTCTCAGCTCCAGCACCTGCACGCCGCCATGCTCCCTGTTGTGATGATCATGGACTGAACCTCTGAAACTCTAACTGAGCCACCCCAATTCAATGTCTTCTTTATAAGAGTCGCCATGGTCATGGTGTCTCTTCACAGCAATAAAAACCCAAGACACCTACTAACTGTGAGATATTAAATAAACAAAATTTTTATTTGGCAAGTATATGGGTAAAACTAAGGTACCAGTAAAACTAAGAATTCCAAAACCCTTATTGGAGTGAACATCTCTACTAACAGCGTTCACTGCCTTTCCAGTGAAGGTTTTCATTTTGTAAAATTTTCTTCTGAGATATTATAATTAGATTCTCATATTTCTTTTGGTTTTCTATGCCTTTTTGGAGGTGAGGAGGGGTTGAGGCAGGCTCATGCTATGTAATCCAGGCTGTCCTCCAACTCATGGGAATCCTCCTGCCTCAGCCTCTTGAGTGCTGGGATTACAGGTGTATTAACACCATACCCAATAATTTTTGAGCCTTCATTTAAACAAAGTAGTTTTACCAGGTAACTGGATTTACAGAGCCCCTTCTTGCAATGTGCACATCTTATTTTCTGTAGACATGGACACACACACACACACACACACACACACACACACACAC
>CABHPP010125169.1:2584-20833 GCA_902168425.1 Peromyscus attwateri | reverse complement strand
AGGAGGATCTCTGAGTTTGAGGCCAGTCTGGTCTACAGATGGAGTTCCAGGACATCCAGGGCTACACAGAGAAACCCTGCCTTCAAAACAAAAACAAAAACAAAAAAGAAACACAAAAAAAATCACATTTGACTAAACATAATTATTATTCTTTTCTTCTTTTCTTTTTTTAGACAGAGTCTTATTATGTAGCTCTGGTTGTCCTGGAACTCACTATGCAGACCAGGCTGGCCTTGATCTCACAGATGCTGTGGGATGTCTTTCTGTAAGTTGTGAATATGTGTTGCTCTGATTGGTTGATAAATAAAGTTTCATTGGTCTATGGCAAGGTGGCTTAGAGGCAGGCAGGAAATCCAAGAAGATATATGGGAGAAGAAAGGAGAGTAAAGAGAGAGACACCAGCCTGCTGCCCAAGGAGCAACACACCAGCAAATCGGTAACGCCACGGAACACGTGGCAAAACATAGATTAATAGAAATGGGTTAATTTAAGCCAGGTGGTGGTGGCATACGCCTTCAATCCCAGCACTCAGGACGCAGAGTCAGGTGGATCTCTGTGAGTTCGAGGCCAGCCTGGTCTACAGAGCGAGATCCAGGACAGGCACCAAAACTACACAGAGAAAACCTGTCTCGAAAAACCAAAAAAAAAAAAGATAGGGGTTAATTTAAGACATAAGAGCTAGCTAGCAAGAGGTCTGTCATAGTAAATAATATTAAGCCTCTGAATGATTATTTTATAAACAGCTGTGGAACCACAGGGCCGGGTGGGACTGGAGAAAACTTAGGGCTGCACAGAGATTTTCCTGCCTCTGCCTTTCAAGTGCTGGGATTAAAAAGCATGCTCCACCATGCCTGGCCATTTTCTTATTTTATTTGTATGTATGTTTTGCTTACATCCATATCTGTGCATCATGTGTGTGCCTAGTGCCCTCCAGAGGCCAGAAGAGGGCGTTGGATCCCCTGCAAATGAAGTTACAGACCTTTGTGACCTGGGTATTGAATCTAGGTTCTCCGGGAAGGGCAACCAGTGCTGGAGCCAGCTCTCTAGCCATTTTCTTTTATTATTATTATTATTATTATTATTATTATTATTATTATTAGTTTTGTTTTTCTGAGACAGGGTTTCACTATGTAGCCTTGGCTGTTTTGGAACTAGCTGGTCTTGGACTCACAGAGATCTGCCTGCCTCTGCCTCCTGAGTGCTAGAATTAAAGGCCTGTGCCACCACAGCCTGGCTCCTTTTATTATTATTGTTATTAATTTTTCATAGTATTGTGAATTGAACCCAGGGCCTCACGAGTACCAGGCATGTCCTCTACCACTACACGATATTCTCAGCTGTGGATAAGCTAATCCAGTAGAAAATTATTTTAATTCTTTACCACATGTTAAGTGTTTCTTTGAGAACAATCTCAATTTTGTTTGAACATGTGACCATGCAGCCATTCACTCCAGATGCATGTTCAGCCTGCATCCTTCTAATCTCTTTAAAGCCACCACCTCCAAAAGGACAATTTCTAAGCCCAAATGCCACTAAGAAAGGAACAATGCCACCCTCCTTAGACATTTTTCATTAAATATTTGGAGAATCAAGACTTTCTTTTCTCATATACAAACTCAAAAACCTTTCTTCTGCAATTTTTATCACCTGAGTTCTTTGTTAAGTGTTAGACTTTAATTTTAAAACAAAACCTAAAATAATACAAAACAAAAATTGCTTTAGCTTAGAAGAAAATTGTCTGCCTAAATGGGGCCAACCCTCTCCATTTTCAATGAAATTTGCATATGATACAATGCACATTGTGTAATATATGGTGATACGTTACATAAAAGGATAGTATTGTGCTGTTCTCCTAACTCCTATTTCCATATTTTAATATGCTAGTCATATTAAAAAGCAGAAGACTGACTCATAGTATTTCAGAGTGTGCATGTAATGTTATTATCACACATCTACAGAATTCTCTATGGTTGATATTTTCTTGTTTGCTTTAATCCCACTAACACTGCAGCAGGGGAAGTCATATTAAACCCATTCTTCTTCTTTGAGGCTGAGACTCTGAGAAGTCAAGGAACTCGTCCCGAGTCCTAATATTTAAAAACGGCCAAGCAGGGACTTGAACCCAAGTATTCCAGACCCAAGTCTAGGACTCATCTCACTGTAGCATTGTCATAACTACCACCTAAAGTCTCAGCCAGATTCACGACACTTGAATTAGCTTACATTAGAAGAAACGACACCGGATCCGTATTGCATCCCGTCTACCACAGCAGCAAGGTGTTATTTCCTACAGTGGGAAAATGATAACCTGATTACACATTCTTCTTATTCTGAAGGGCCAGTCTTTGATCTTGAGTTTTTTGCCTCCCAAAATTTGGGCTGGGATGAGCACACAGATGTGCTTGGGGCCTAATTGTAGCACGAATCTTAAAAGGTCTTATTAATAAAAACAAACCTGGAGCCAGGTTTTGGGGTGAATGCTAGAAGATCAGAGAAGCAGAACAAGCCACGGCCACCTCACCTTGCCAATTCCTCAGCTGATCCTGTTTCCTCAGACTGGAAGCTTCTGAGTCCTCATCCAGAATGAATCTCAGCTGAACTGCTGCTCAAAGCCTAAAAGCTTAACCAGCTCTAGTTCCTGGTCCTCACGCCTTAAATACCTTTCTGCTTCCTGCCATCACTTTCTGGGATTAAAGGCTCTTGTTACCATGCCTGGCTGTTTCCAGTGTGGCTTTGAACTCACAGAGATTCAGGCAGATCTCTGCCTCTGGAATGCTAGGATTAAAGGCATGTGTGCCACCATTTCCTGGCCTCTATATCTAGTGGCTGTTCTGTTCTCTGACCCCAGATAAGTTTATTAGGGTGCACAATATTTTGGAGAACACAATATCACCATATCTAATGATAGAATCATTGGATTGATTTTGCCAACTCCACCTGCTTCTTTCCTAAACAGCTTCTTCAACAAAAAGGACCAGAATCTGAGATGTGAACTTTTAATATAGTCTTCTTCTGTTAGACTGACTCCCATGTCTCTGTTCTCAGCATTAGGACCAGAACCCTCAAAGAATTCTAGGCCAGGCATATTAAGACACCTGCAAGGCCAACACTAGGGAGGTGGAGACTGGTAGATCAGGAGTTCAAAGCCATCCTCAGATACATAGGAAGCTCAAGACCAATTTGGGTTACAGAAGAGTCTGTCTTAAAAAACAAAACAAAACAACAAAGGATAATTTCAGATCTAAACATGCTCATGCTCTATATATGTCTAAGCACATCATATATAGTAGGAAATCAACTTCATTTCATTTTGGAGGTTGGATCCACTCAGACCCTCAGGTGAATTTCAGTAGACCAGTTAGAAACTTCTATACCACAGGCTACTCTAGCCAGCGAAACTATGAAGGAGAATGGGGAGCCAGTGGGGATTGGACTGCTAGGTTTCTAATCTTTTCTGCCCGAATTTCAAGAGCCAGCAGGAATCTAGGAACATTGAGGGTTTTGTTTGCTTTTCTGTTTCTTTGTTTGAGACGGGCTCTCATTATGCAGCCTTGGCTGGCTAGGATCTTGCTACATAGACCAGGCTGTCCTTGAACTTCCAGAGATCCAACTTCCTCTGTCTGCAAGTGCTGGGAGTAAAGGCCTGTGCCCCATGCTTGGCAATTTTGGAAAGTTTGAATGTACTCCCTATCAGAAAGAAGAGTGGCAGGGGGCCTGAACGAGACAGCACAACACATCTGGAGAATGGACCAAACACTCACGGTCACCGGTCACCGACCCTGACTGAAGGACCTTTGGCTCAGCCTTTTTTTTTTTTTCCTTCTCTCTGTCATTAATAACTGACTATAGGTGACACTGAGTTCAACGATTAAAGAGGAAATGTATCTTCCCAACTCCCAGGCAGATATATGCTGTTTATTAGACACCTTTGGAGTTTACTTCTTCCTTTAGACCCCAAGTTGGTTCCTAAACTAGTGGGAGAGAAGGCTCTCCCTGGGATGAGAGAAAGGTAGTAAATGAAACAGGACAGCCACGTCACACTTGGGTCTAACTCAGGTTGAGGTTCGGGAATAATGCCTGGTCCTTAGACTCAAGGGTCCCGTCCTCTGGGGAGAACATTTGAAAACAAGAGGAAGAGTTGGAGGGAAAGTACGGTGTTCCCCCTCCCACTGCCAAGTGTGAATGAAGTAGGAAGGAACAGGCTCCCTCCCACCTCCATAGCCACTTTTCAAGCTTCAGTCCTCTGCAGGCCACCCTTTCCATCTCCCTTCTCCTCTCCTTTGTCTGCCCACATCCCTTTGGCAAGTGGATATTCTCGCCTCTCCCCCTACAGTCCCATCGCATCTTTCTTACAGAAGTTACTAACTGGTCCCTCCCCTCCCCGACCTGTCTGGGTCTAAAACAGAGCACATGTGCAGAGAGAAGGGGATGAAGAATCAGAGAAGTGTTTTGAGCTCTTTCTCCTTGAGGGCTAAGCAAGACTCAGAGAGGCCAGGAAAAGGAAGGGGGGTGGGGGGACTCTGATGATGCAGGATAGAAAGAGGCATGGTGACTAGAGAGCCAGACAAGGGCCACTGGGGGGATGGGAGCCAGCAAGGCAGAGAAACACAGAGATGGAGACAAGCTGGGGCCCTGGAAGAGAGGAATGCGGGTCTGGCTTTTTTTAGGATAAGGAAACCTGAGAGGTTTCAAGGATTGCCCCAGACTTGTCCCACCTGCCCTGGCTTCTTCCCCTGAGCACCAGTGTTTCCTGAGATCTCTTCCTGAACTCTTGCCCTCCTGGACTTGCCCTAGCTCAGGCCCCAGGCCTGTGGCCAGGCAGACACCCTGACACGTTACAAATGAGAGTGGGTGTTGGATTCTTGTCCTCAGAGTCCGGAGGAGGAGAATCAATGGTCTCTACCTAAGAGCTTCTCTTCTAATCCCAACCTGCGAGAGCAAGGCACTTCCTGTGTTCCCTCCCGCAATCTTAACCCAACAGGCAGCAAGAAAAGGTTTAGAAATCAAAGCCTCAATAGCTCTGCACCAATTTTCCCATTCTCCAAGCAAACTAAACTTTACCTATTCTAGAACACTCATGGAAAATTTGGGTAATCGGTAACACTTAACTAGCATTGGATTTCTAGACTTGAGGTTTGAAATTGAAAAAAAAAAAAACCTTCCCAGAAAGAACAATGAATAGGGGGGGGGGGGGAACTAGAGGAATGCAGGATCTTTACTAGTTTTAAACACTTTTGAAAAGAGAATAAAAATTCCCTTCCTTCTCATTCCCCTGTAAACATCACCTGGCTCACTCATTGCTGCTCTCTGGAGAGATATAGGGAGTTATTTAAGTCTGAGTGAGTGAGCCAGCTACAGCTATGGATGGCTAGAGAGAGGATAAATACATCTAGAGAGATGAGTTGATGGATAGGTAGGGAACGAATATAAATATGGAGAGAGATGGACGAAGAGAAAGATGAATTGAGACAGAGAGAATATAAAGAGAGGCTGAGGGAGAGAAATGGATGTGTGAATGAGGAGAGAGCGTTTATGCAGAGAGAGGAATGGGGCGTTTCTCATCTTCCTCTTCACGTTTCTGGAGTCCTCGCTGGTCCCCTTGAAATGCCATTTTCCCACCCCTTGATTCCTAATGAATTCTCCGGGATTTTAGAGCCTGGCTCACACCCTGAGGTGTTTTTACAGCTTCCCGGCCTTTCTAGTCATCCTTTTGTCCCATGATAACATACCTCACCACGCTGCCCTAGCCCAGTCATCCCAAGACAAACTGGGAGAAAGAAACGTAGAATGGGGGTTCTGGGCAGAGCATGGAGTCTGCCTCTCCCATCTCTTGCTCTACTGCCTTGGGTGGGGGTAGGTTTCTTTGAGGGGAGAAGAGAGTGAGGGGCAGCTGGGTTGAATTTGTCCAAATCTAATAATCCAAGAACCTATTGAAGGCCTTGGGGGTTGGGAGGGGAGTAAAGTCTTGAATATTCTTCCAACTTCTCCCCCCTTTTCCCTCTGGTCCCTTCTTTCCAAAAAGTCTTTGAAGAAAGATGTTTTTGACGCTTCCATGTCGCTCTCAGATGGATGGGCTGAGAGTGATTGAAATGTCTTTGTCATGCTAATGCTTGGGGGGTGATGGATGGGCGCCGGGGCTGCCAAACTCTGGCCCGCTTAGCCCATTGGCCTGGGAGAGATCACATGCGCCCCCCCCACCCCCACTCCCTATCCCCTTCCTAGGGGAGCGCTGGCCGGGGCAAGCTGGCCCAGGCCATGGACTCAAGCCTCAGAGCTGTGACATACTGCCGAAAGGTTGTAGGGCAAGAGGGTGTCTCCCCCAAACTGCCGGACCCTCCTTCAGCCTCTACATGGACTATAATAGGATGAATTCCTTTTTAGAGTACCCACTTTGTAATCGGGGACCGAGCGCCTACAGCGCCCCAACCTCCTTTCCCCCCAGCTCAGCTCCAGCCGTTGACAGCTACGCAGGGGAGAGCCGCTATGGTGGAGGGCTGCCCAGCCCAGCGCTCCAACAAAACTCGGGGTATCCTGTCCAGCAGCCACCTTCATCCCTGGGGGTGTCCTTTTCCAGTTCCGCTCCCTCGGGGTACGCCCCAGCGGCCTGCAACCCCAGCTACGGGCCTTCTCAGTACTATTCTGTGGGTCAGACGGAAGGAGATGGAGGCTATTTTCATCCATCGAACTACGGAGCCCAGCTGGGGGGTTTGCCCGACAGCTACGGAGCGGGTGGAGTCGGCCCAGGGCCGTATCCTCCGCCGCAGCCCCCTTACGGAACTGAGCAGACCGCAAACTTTGCACCAGCCTACGATCTCATCTCTGAGGACAAGGAATCAACCTGTTCTTCAGAACCCGGCACTCTCACTCCCCGGACCTTCGACTGGATGAAGGTCAAGAGAAACCCACCTAAGACAGGTAGGGCTCAGAGTGGTCACTTCCTCACCTTGGCCCTAGGCATGCACAGAGGGAGGGCCCTGGGCCAGGGCATGGTTCATCCCTTCAGCTGCTTTGGTATTGGCAGGTAAGTATTCAGGTTAGCTGAGATTTCCCCATTGGGTAAGTTTGGGGCCACCTCCTTAAGGAGGTCTCCGCAATCTACTTCCTTGTCCATGGGCCCAGTTTGGAACCAGTACCTCATGTTTCTTTCTGAAGGTGAGTATGGATGGGAGATTGGTTCTAGATTTGGAAACTGCTAATGGAGGGTGTGTGTGGTTCTGCATAGGGACTTAAGTTTGAGCAGAGTGATGAATGAGGATACAGAGTAGATTGGGAGGAGTGGGGGGGGGAGAAAAAGGTGAGAGAACTGACGTGACTTTTCTCCCCGCCCCGCCCCTAGCGAAGGTGGCGGAGCTGGGACTGGGCGCTCCCGGTGGCCTCCGCACAAACTTCACCACGCGCCAGTTGACCGAGCTGGAGAAGGAATTTCATTTCAACAAATACCTGAGCCGTGCGCGGAGGGTGGAGATCGCCGCCACCCTGGAGCTCAATGAAACACAGGTGAAGATATGGTTCCAGAACCGGCGCATGAAGCAGAAGAAAAGAGAGCGAGAGGGAGGCAGGATGCCTACAGCCCCTTCAGGTTGCCCCAAGGAAGCGCCTGGAGATGCCTCTGACCAGTCCACGTGCACCTCCCCAGAAGCCTCGCCCAGCTCCATCACCTCTTGAACTATCCGGCTTTCAGCGCTGGACCCAGTCCTCTCGTAGACTCTCCCAAACTTCACAGCCCTGGTTATCCTCCTCAGGGCCGCGCAACCAGTTTAGAGCTGCCTAGGAAACTGGGCAGGAGTGGGGAAATGTAATTTTTCTCAGATCTGGGGGTGGAGGGATGACTGAGAGCTGGGGATCCTACAGGTCTTGGGATTTCGGGAGTACCCAGCCATCAAAGGTGTAGAAAAGGCCTTTTGCCTTTGATCGAGAGATTGGCTCAATGTCAACACTCTAGTAGGGGTAGGAGCCAGCTCATCCTGGATTCTCCTTTCCCTTCCGATTGGAGTTCAGTGCCTTTGAGCTTGGAGAATTCTCTTTGAGCACTCTTACCCTAACTCCCTTTCTAGGCCTGAGAGAGAGAGAATCCTCAGGATTTTCCTGTGGGGGATGTGTTGGAGTGCAGGCACATTACCATCAATCTTTAATCTTAATCCTTAATCCAGCCAACTCACCGCAGACCTTACAATAGCACCGACTGCCTTGTGACATACCAAACCAAACAAAACCAACCAACCAACCAAAAAACACCCTGTCCCAAGCAATCCCACAAACTCTTTCCTGGCACATCTCTATTGCACTAATGCAGCCTTCAGAGGCTGTTTTGTGAGACCCACCCCTTCCCACCAGCAACGCCATCACTAAATCATCAAAGCGTTTTGGAAGTTGGCACTATTTCTGGAGCATCACTGCAAGGACCGCCTCAAGGAATCCTCAACCAAGAAGGGGTGGGCACTACCCCCTCCTCATCTCCTCTCCCCCTATTTATTGCCTCTGGAAACCCCCTCCCCCCATTCTCTTTTCCACAAGCCGCCCTACCCCTGGGGCAGTCTGGACAGGTCCAGGAATAGCGACTGAGTTCCCAGCAGATTCCAGCATTTCTCTGAACTTTGAAGACAGCAGAGAGGCCATTTGAGTTTCTGGAAAACTATGTCCCAAGCAAGCCAGGTTCCCTTTGTATCTAAGCTACCTCATTTCAATAAAGTCTGTTTCTCCCTTTCTTTCTGCTTCTGCTTCTCTATCTTGGGCTGGAGGAGACCGTGAACTTTACCAGCCCATTGACTGGTTGGGCCAGGAGAAGTCAAGATAATGAGAACTGAGTGGGCCCCAACCAAGGCAGAAGTGGGCCCCAGACACCTAGTAGTCCACTGGTCTTTTGGGAGAACCCAGAAGCACATGGTGGAAGGTGGTAGAGCCAAGACAGTTCTGAGATGGTCTTGAGAAATGGGTGGGGAAGGAGGGAAACAGATCTGTTAGAGATGTCTGAAAGAGAGTGTAAGGGGATTTGGGAGGAATGGCAGAGGGGACTTTACCTGTTCCCCTTTTCTCTACTCTCCCCCCCCCCCCACCTCCCCTAGGGCTTGCACTGGACCCTGGTAACTGTAAAGACAGCAGGCTTGAAGCTATGGGATGTCACGGCCTCATTCTTGCTCCCAGAGTTGGAAGATGGGTCATTGGCAAAGTCCTCCCTCACTAGCACACACATTAAGCCCCAGTTCCAGCCCTTCCACACAGGAATATCAGACTGAGTCATCTGCAATTGACCAGTCATTTGGCTAAGGCCCAAGGTACTGAACTACAGGAAGGAGGTAGCTTTGGAAGAGATACATGAGGGATGTGGGTAAGGAGCTGTTCAAAGGTGTATGGGGGAGGTGCTGGGGATTGGGTGAACAGTGGGGCCTGGGGGTAGACAGAGGCAGCAGAGGTATACCAGGATCCTGAGCTGACCTTTTTACCTCTAAGCACCTCTAGGCTTTCCAAACAAGCCTGCAGTGCGCCCAGGGGGCAACTATTGTCTCCCCGCCAGTACCACTGGCAAATCTTTAGTAAGCAGAGGCAGGGGGCCATGCCTCTGGAAGCTCCGCTGAAGTGGCAAACTGCAGTCACTCTGGGCTCCAGAATGTCATTGAAATGACAGGGGGCTCCAGGCTCTAAGCCTAGTCTATTGATTCTGGTGACCCAGAGATCCCCTAAGCTCTAGGGCCAGGACCATACCACTGGGGTGCAGTGATGGTGAAGACAGGTCTTATCTGCCCCCCAATCCATTTAATTCGTGACCTTGCAAAGGAAGACAGGCAGCGAAAAGGACTCCCCGCTTGTAAGCAATGCTAAGCGTTTGTTTCCTTGTGAAATTGGTGCCATTAGGCGAGAGGCAACGTTATCAATAATTGCACAGCTCAGCTGGAGAGGAAGAGAAGCATTTAAGAGGAAGCCCAGCTTTCCCAGAGGTTGCTTTCTTGTCCTGTCTTAAAAGGAAAAAAAAAATCTATTAACTGCTTTTCTCCATTTAATTGAAATTGCCATCAAGCTTGGCTTCCCCAAAGGGGTCACCTTGACAGGAGAGGCCAGAGCAAATGTCTTTGAAACAAATTTCCTCTTGCTTGAAGCTGTTTCATATCAACTGGTTAGAGCCCTTGGTTGGGGTATTTATGGAGCCTCCAACTGTTAGCTCCTATGGCAGGTGAGCAGTGGTTAGGGCAAGGCTGGGCTACAAGGCTGGTAGAGCTAAAGGAATCTCAGACTTGGGGTGACAGGCCCCGGGGGAAGGGTGATCGAAGGGCCTGGAGAAAAGCAGAAGGCCTTTGATTTTTGGTCATAGCAGAAGGGAACCAACAGATTCCTCCAGGGAAGGTGTGTGTGTGTGTGTGTGTGTGTGTGTGTGTGTGTGTGTGTGTGATCAATTCTTCATTAACAAGAGGCAGGCTGAAAATAATCCACAATGGTCAGAGTCTTCCATTTCCTTAGATACAAAACTCCAGACTCCATTGCACTCTTTCTTACTTGAATCCCACTTCCACCCCTGGAAAGAATGGGTTTGCTGGAAGGTGTTTATTTGGAGAAACAAACAAACAAACAAACAAACAAACAAAAACAGACATCATGGTATAATCTTCTCTCACAAATGTCAAAAGAGAGTCTGGTAAACAGAAAAGCAAAAAATGCCTTTTGTTCCAATTGACTCAAATTGGTGGTTTGCATTGTCAAACTCCCCAAAACAGATGCCCAAATATTTCATTCATAGACTCCTCCACACCTCTCAGAGAGGTACTTTTTTTTTCTGTGTGCACAGATTGAAATCCATCTATTCCCACATCTCCATTTACTAGATAAAAAAAAAAAATCCAGTTTTGCAAATGAATCCCTCTCCATATAATCCTGGCTTTTCATGGAAAGGAGAATTCTCAGGGCTGGTTGGAAGTTTGTTAACATCTCTAAGAAGCCTAGCCCTTCTGATCTCCAGGCAGTTTTGTCGGCAGTGACATGGGACCCCACCCAATCTACACCATCTGTTCTCCGCCCAAGTGCGAACTTTTCCTCTTTTTATTTGCCCTTTCCTCAACATTTGCTCTCTCAATGTGAGGTCCTTTGATCTCTTGGGTAGGGGAGAAAGATTTTGAAAACCTCCAACCTCTTGTTTTGATTAGTAAACCCCAGGATTTCTTTGCTAAGGGCATTCCTTGCAACAGTACCCTTGGGTGGTTGGTCAGAGTCAGGGCAGAGAAAAGGGAGTAGATGGAGAAGTTAAGAGGTGGTGAAGGTCAGAAGGGTCTAGAGAGAAGGACCACAGAGTTGGGAAACCATCCAGGTTGCAGTGCTGAAATCTAAGTCCTACTACCTGATAGCGTTGTGGGTCTTGGGCTAGGGGCTGATTTCTTTCATCCAGTTTCATTGTCTATGGAGTGAGGACAAGTTTAACAACAGTGTCATAGGACTGATGTTGCCATTAAGTTAGTTACTACGTTAAAATGTTCATAAATAAAGGTGAGTTGGAACACCTATTATCACTGTATAAAGGGATATGTCTGCTTCCCTTCCCATAGCCCCGTTCTATTGGAGGGAGTATCTTGGCTATGTCACCCCCAACGCTACTCTTATTTGATCCCTGGCAGGTGTATAGGGCTAGGGACAGATAGAAGGGGTTCCCTTCTCAGTGGCCGACAACACTTTATGTCGTCTGTTTGAGCTTTCTCCTTCTTTTCCTTATTTCATCCTGACTACCTATCAAGGAGGTGAACTACCTCGGCCTCTTCTCCTCCTCCCACGTCTGCATTATGGGAAGATGGACAGAAAGCCTTTAACAGTCCTCTGTATCCTTTTGAAGATGGATGCTTTAAATTCTTGATTAGAATGGTGGAGGGCAAACATTCTGAACTACAAGTTAGTTTTCAGTGTGGTCCCCATTCTGCTGGGTGGGCGAGCTCATGCCAGTCTGTTTCCTTAGGTTCCAGTCCTTCAGATACAATATAGACGATGTGAAGCCATATATATATATATATACACACACATACACACACATATATGTATACACACACATATATATGTATATGTATATATATGTATATATATATATATATATATATATATATATATATATATATATGAAGTACTCAGGATGCTGTCTGGCACAGAGTTAAGTGTGCAGAGAGATTTCTTGTTTTATGTGGCTACAGAAATACATTTTCTATTACTCTCTTACACCGAGTTAATTATAACCCTGGCATAATAGACGCAGGCATCCTCTAGCCTTCGTCCCTTATACTGCACCAGCAGACCCATTTGGCACTCAAGCCACAGGACTTGCTGCCAGGGAATAAAATAATTATGAATGAAAGGATACAGAGGAGTCCCATAGAACACTATTTAATAGTAAAGGCAACAGTCACGAGGAGGGGTCTTCCTGATAGGATAGCTTCATTGCTATCCCTCTAGACGGCTTCCTCACTGCAGTCTATGAGACTGGGGCTCCCTGCACTTGTACCAACCTCCCCGCCGCCCCCGCCCCCCCCAGCTCCCGCCGTGTGACTCAGTTCTGGTTCCAAGGAATTCTTTGCACTACTTCCCTTATTTGACTTAACTCGTGTCTCAGCGGCTTCGACTTTAGCTCTTTCCCCGACATGTCATACCTAACCAGTATGGCCTGGATACAACAGGAACTGGCAATGTAGAATCCTTAATTCTTAGAAAACCAGGAAGGCTCAAACAGCTACGAGCTCCAGCTCAAAGGCGGGCCTCCTGACTTTCATTCATTGCCATTGTCTTGGTTGGAAAAGAAATGGACCAGATCTGAAGAAAGAATTTCAGAGCAGGTCAGAAGACCTGAGTTTGCTCTACTGAGGACACCATTTGTACCTTGGAGAAGTCACCAAGTTTCTCTAGGCCTACTTCCCTAGTATTTAATATAAGTGGAAATACCCTTTTGCCCCATAGATAGAGGAGATGGGTGTAAGAAGGAATGGAAACTTGGGGGTGGGGATGTAAGGAGAGGGATAATTTAGGTAGGAGGCATCCTGGTGAATCTGTTCTACTGACTTAGAGCTAATTAAAATCACTTTCTGTATTTCCTTCAAGCTCTCATGATCACTGGCCTGGGTCTGGAGTGTTCTGTGCCTGCAGCCTTTTCTGCCTGGAGGGGAGCTGAGGAGGGAGGCAGCCCAGCAAAGCCTGCTCCCTCTGCTCCTCAGAGGCCAGATGCTCCCTTCAGTTTACTCTGGCTTGACAGCTCCATTTCAACCCCCACCTTGGAGATGAGGCAGCTCAATATTTACTCAGTCAGGAGAGCTGCTCTGAAGACTGGCCCCTCTAGCCTGCCCTAGCTGGCTTTCCTTGGTTGCCCCCACCCCTTCCCTTCCTGGTTCACAGAGAGTTCAGCTCTGAAATGGCTTGCAGCCCCCAACTCCCCAGTCCTGGAGAACCGTCTGTCTCAGAAGGGGGATTGCCGAAGCCAGAAAGGCAGGAGGGACAGGTGTAGGGGGTGGGGAGGAAGGGCCCTGGTCCTGGGGTCATGCCCTGGTCTCTCTTGCTGGACCAGCAACATGGGCCTCCTGGAGAACAGGATGGACTCAGAAATTGGCAGTCCAATCCTCTTTTGGGGGAAAGAGGGTGTGGGGAGGGGCTAAGACAGAGCTGCCTGGGTGGGTGGCGGAGATGGTCTAGAATTGCAAAGAACTGTGTCTTTTGTTATTAGTATTACAAACCATTCCATTTAGTAGAGAAACTTAGTGAACTCTGACAGCTCAGACTCTTTCAAATATACTAAAAAAAGCAAATACCAACAAAGAAATGACCCGTGTCTCATAGCATACACAAAAACTGATTTCATATCTCCTAGTGTCCTAGAATAGAAGATGCATAAAGACAAAGATTTTTCTATGGATTTGGTATGACTGTGCCCAGGCACTGACACACACATATGCCAGACCAACTCTCGACCCACTGAGCCACATTTCTAGCTCTTTGTTTTCTCAGTTCTTGCTCTGCTGCTCAGGCTAGCCTCCAGCTCACAGCCTTCTGCCTCGGCCACCTCGGTGCTGGGATTGCAGATATGATATGCCAGATAAGTGGGGATCTTTGTTCTCCTTGATCCAATTCTAGTCCTCAGAACAACACCTGTGACAGATGCTCACTCCATGCTTGCAGAACAAACAAATACTAAAGCAAAATCCTGCCCTCTAGCAGATACACATCCCCCCAAAGGGATCATGAAATCATGTTTGCTTTGGATGTTTGGCTCGTCCGATAGCGCAGTCACCACCCACGTGCCAACAAGAAGCTAATGGAAGAAGGGTCAGAAACGGAAGTGCACTGTGAGGTCTTTCATTTATTCCCATCTTACTGATTGTTCAGGGTTTCCTTTGCTTTAGCAAGTGTGACCCCAAGAAGAGATCCACCTTTTGGCAAAATGAAGAGGTTCTGAAGGCCCAGTGGGTGTTTGTATTGATAGAAAATGGATAGAGAGGCCGCCCAGGAAGCCTTCCACTTCTTTCCATATTCCAACATCCCCTAGAAGTTTCATTTACTCCTTTCTAGAAATATGAGGGTTTTCTTTTTCCATGCCAGTGCCATTAAAGAGACTCATTTGTTGGGTATCGTAAAGGAGACATTTCCTAGAAGCATTAAGCTCAATGCCTAAGGGAATTGGAGGGAGAAGACAGCCTGCGGTTGCCAGGTTTGGTGTATGTGGCCAATTTCCATGGCTGGGAACTTCTGGGAACTGATGGCTTCTTCCTGCTGTGGATCCACACAGGACCGTGATGCCACAGAAATGGGTTTTAGAAGCCGAAGTCAGAAGAAAAGGCCTCTTGTCTAACACCTGCTCCATGTTATGGGTTCCCCAAGGAGAATGGAGCAAGGTTTGAGATATCAGGGATGGACTGAATAATTTTGTCAAGTGTTTGCTGGTTGCCCTTTTGAAACCACCCCGAAGTTTCTGCCAGGCGTGTTGGTTTCTGAGATGAGGAATCCCAAGAGGCAAAGTTTGGGCAAGATGCTGTGGGGAGGACAAGCTTTCCTGGTCTATGTTCTGGAAACACAGGCTGGCAGAGGGCGGGGATTTAGTTCATGGTCCTTGCTGACACGATTTTCCCTCCACCATTTCCCAGCACTCTTATTAACACTCAGTCTTTGTCATAACAAGTATTTCGTTCTCCACACTGGAGCATGGCAGCAGAGACCCCCTCCAGGTCACAGAGGGTGACTAGAAAGAGCAAGTGGGAGACAGAAAAGTGGTGGGTGGGTGGGATGGACGGTGAAAGCCAGGATCTAACACAGGGTCTCTATTCAGAACATTTAAATTCAGGGATTTGGATGCTTTGGAAATGGAAAAAGGTTGAAATGACTTTGAAAGGGAATTGTGTCTGTAGGCTCCCACCCACTGAGGGAACACTTCAAAACTAATTGAAAACCCATTGAAGTCCGCACCTTGACTCCTTTCCCTTGGGCAGTGTCAACCTTCCTCAGCAGTGGTTCCCTATCTGAAAACAAACTGACCTTGTACACAGCTTTGGTGATAGGCCTTCCACAAAATCAAAGAAAGCAGGTTAGAAGCATCTTGCCTGTTGACCCTTCTCTCCCACTCATTGAAGTGTATTTTGACTATGTGATCTAAAATGAAACTTCAGACAAGTATTAGTGGAAACAGAATTGTTCTAGGCATATGGCAGTGAAAAGGGGAGGGGGGGGGCTTTTGCTAAGGAAAAAAAAATCCCTTAACCTAATCTATTTTTGTGATATTCCCAAAGCAGAAGTGAGAAGGAATAGGGTTAAGATTCCTTTCCTTGGCCATCTGTGTGTGACTCAACACTAGGGAAAAGCAAAATTCAGAGAAAGGAATGCAAAACCAGAAGCCCAGATGATAGATAAACCGTTTGCTTACATTTTCTTCCCAGGACATCAAAGCTCTAGATAGCTGCCATTCCCTTGATTTTGATATGAGTGTTTTGGACCAATCACTCAATAATATTTAACTGAGTCCTCCTTCTTGAGTAGGGAAGAAGAAGAAGAAGAAAAAAAAAAAAGCTTGACTTTATCCCCTGAACTTAACCATAAAGAACAAAGGTAATAGCATACAAATAAAAGTTAAGTGTACAAGTAGTGTCTAATACTTCTCTAACGTTGAGTTTTTCAGCATCCTTACCGATGTCAAGGAATTTAAAAATTCTGGGGCTGGAGAAATGGCCCAGCAGGTAAAAGAGCAGCTGTTGCTCTTGCAGAGGACTTGGGCTGAGTTCCCAGCACTCACATGGCAGCTCACAACCACCCTAACTCCAGTTCCAGGGAACCCACCATTCTCATCTGGCTCTTTGGGTAGCTGGCAGGTATATGGGGCATTGATATACATGGAGGCAAAGCGCCCATACACATACAATAAAAACAAACCTCTAAAAATGTTCCAGAACTTCTGATGTGGAACTGGGGATGTAGCTCAGTTAGCAGACAGCTTGTCTGGCATGTGTGAGGCTTTGGATTTAATCCCCAGCGCCACATGTACGAAGAATATTGGCACCTGCCTGGAATCCCAGCACTCAGGAGGTGGAGGCAGAGAGATCACAGGTTCAGTGCCACCCTCTGCTACATGAAACCCTATCCAAAAAATAGGGAGGGGGGATGCTTTGGCACATACCTTTAGTCCTGACACTTGAGAGGCAGAGGCATGTGAGTTCAAGGCCAATCTAGACACAAAGTTAAGTTCTAGGGTAACCAGAACTACTTAGTGAGACTTTGTCTCTAAAACAAGGCGGGGGCAGGGGAGGGGGAGACTTTGAATATGCATTAAATAAATCTACTGAACTCAATCTTTGTTTGAGTACTTCACAAAATTTCTTTGTAAAAGCTCCACTTTACTAAAGAAATTTAATTTTTCTTTAAATTTATCTAACTTTATTTTATGTGCATTGGTGTGAAGGTGTCAGATCCCCTGGAACTGGAGTTACAAACAGCTGTGAGCTGCCATGTGGGTGCTGGGAATTGAACCCGGGTCCTCTGGAAGAGCAGCCAGTGCTCTTAACCACTGAGCCATCTCTCCAGTCCTTAAATTTAGTTTTTAAGAAGTTATTTCTTTTGGGTATGAGAGATTGGAAAAAAAAATTTAGAACAAGTCTCCCCTTACCTTTTATTAGTTCTTCTCTTCCCTGAGCCCTCATAAATGCACATTTCTGGACAAAAACAGGGTCTTCTGTTTGGATTTTACTTAATGAGGACGAGCCTCTGGCTGAGTGTGTCTCCTACACTGGGCAGGTCTTGAGCTGCTCTCAGTACCAAATTCCTCTCTGAGGGAACAGGAGAGTTCCTGATTCTTTCTTTCTAATTCCCTCCTCAGGACCTTTACATTCACTTCTCAGTATTATTTTTGATGACAAGTGTCAACATTTACCTAGCCACCGAGAAATAACTCGGATTCTTGTTGCAGGTCAAAGGGAAGTCTTGAGGAACTTTCCTTTCAACTAAGGCAGGATTTTAGACTCAGGGGATCTTCCTACAATCACCAAGGATCTAGACTCAGTTCCTCTGGAGTCCCTTCTCTCTTCCCATTCCATCCTGGAGTGGTGAGTGGTTTGTGGTTTGTTAAGCATGGGGTCCACTCGAGCCATCTCTGAAGCTGCCTTGATGGCAGTGGAGTCAGGAGACGAAAAAGCTCGCAGGTCCTATGGGTCTGACTATCAGGTTTTTTTACGTTAGGTGTGCCTGGTAAAAAAAAGGATATTTCCCTAATCATACACACACACACACACACACACACACACACACACACACATACACACACACACACACACACACATTCACACATGTACAGGCACACTCAAATGCACATCTCTAGAAACACCCCCCCCCCCCCCACACACACACCCTGCAGTTCCAAGCTTCATAGAGGAGCTGTTGTTTAAGGAAACAGAAAGAGAAGAATGGTGAATTACTCGAAAATCTGCTTCCAGCAACAGGGAAACATATTTTTTTTTCATAATCTTTGGCAGGCATAGAGAAAAATTCCTGCCCTGGAAGAAGAGGTTGATCCCAGACCATCATTGCCTTTGGATATCTCCTTTTACCCCACGAAAGATCTAGTGTATCCTAGGCTGGTTTTGAACTTACTATGGAGCTGAGAAGCCCTTGACCTGCCTCTACCTCCTGACTGCTAGTGAGTGTGCTATCACAGTGGGTTTTTGCCTTTGGCAAAAAATACCTTGATGAGCATCTAGGGGAGAGAGAGAGAGAGAGAGAGATAGAGATAGATAGATAGAGAGAGAGAGAGAGAGAGAGAGAGAGAGAGAG
>CABHPP010125168.1:0-14233 GCA_902168425.1 Peromyscus attwateri | reverse complement strand
TGCCTAAGACTATCAGAAAACACAGAGATTTGCATGATATTCATAAAGGTAGCAAAATTATAGTTATGAAGTAGCAACAAAAATAATTTTATGGTTGGGGTCACCACAACATAAGAACTATATTAAAGGGTCACAGCATTAGGAAGGTTGAGAACCACTGGTCTAGACGGCTGTTGGGACACAGGCCACTGCCTCCCTTTCACTTCTATTTTCTATCCCATGTGAGATAACAGTGTTGTTCTAGCTTGTATTCCCTCCATGATGGGCTGTCTTGCTATCAGCTCCCAAGCAGCTGAGTCAGCCTGCTATTGACTGAATCCTCGAAAACCCCAAACCCTAATAAAGCTTTCCCCCATCGAAGTCAATTATTACCCTGGGGTATTTTGTCATAGCAACAGAAAGCTGACCTACGTCCTTCCCCCGGGGAGTTAACACCCTGTAAACTGAGGTATTCATGTGTGTCCTGGAAGGTTATTAGATTCAGCCGCGGCACAGATAGTCTTTAGAAAGCCTAACTCCAGACAGGTACCTCTTTTCAGTTAAAATCTTAAAAATCCAACCTTCTAGAATAGCGCCCGGAACTTAGAGATACAGAATTGGCAGGCCCATAGCTAAGTCGTGCAGACAATAAGGTCAGTGGTGTCAGCAGTAGAGTAAGAACTGAAGTCCAGATAGATACCAGTACTACATTTCATCTGACAGTAAACACTTGGCAGGGAGAAAGCCACCTAGTATTTTCATTGTATTTGCTTATGGTTTTTTTTTTTCCTTATAGTAAATCATATTGTTAAAACCATCCTACTCTTGAGATAGAGCTAGAGAATGCATAAAGAGGGATTCATTTTTAAATCAAAATTTATGAACTTGCCTTGTAACACTTCATGGTAGTTCTGCTTGAATTATCACTTCCTATTCGAGTAAAATAGAATTCAATTTTTTCTGTGGGCTTTTTTTTTTTTTTAACATTTTTGGGTCATAATCATCCTAGGGATGAATTAATAGATCTTCTCCAAGTGAACTGTTAAGACAGGTCCCCTCTGGGTTTGAAATGTGATTAAAGATGCCAGTGAACTCGCTTGGGAATCTGCAGAGCAGCACATCAGAGTCCCCTTGAAAATGCTAGAGGAAACCAGAAGTGTTTGCCCAAGTGTGTGCACAGTGAATGCACAGCCAACTCAAAAAGCAGGAGGAAGCGTGGCCACCTTTATCGGGCTGCTTGCCCCTTAACTACTGTGTAGCTTTGAGGTGCTAGTCACAGATTCCCTGGTATGGGAACGGGATGCTTTTTAGCCTTTGGACTGGGATTCAGTTGGTAACACTTTGGTAAATGGCAATGTAAGAGACACTCAGTTGTGGGCAAGAGGGCTCTGTGTGGTCCTCCTCCCCATAAGCTTGCCTCTGTTGTGTCTGAAAGCCTTCCTTCTGTTGGGGACAGCAGTGTTGTGAGGGGTGTGAGTAGAGAAGAGGGCTAGAGATGCCTGGGAGCCTGTTCCCTATTGCCCATTCTTCCCCTGCTGCTCATGTGCACATGCGTGTGACCCAGGCCCCTGCACAGGGGCTTGTGGAGGAGGGAAAGTGGCAAAGGGGAGCAGTGGCTCTTTGTGTGTGCTGGATGTTTCTCAGTGGGAGGAGCTTTTCCTTGGTCAGTCAATGATCAGGTGTTTGGGGATTTTAAGATGTGTGTGTGTGTGTGTGTGTGTGTGTGTGTGTGTGTGTGTGTGCGCGCGCGCGCGCGCCTGCATGTGAGAACAAGAAGGCCAGAAGAGGATATTGGATCCTCTGGAAGCTGCAGTTATAAGCAGACGTGAACCTCCAACATGAGTGCTGGGGACCAAACACTGGTCCTCATCAAGAGCAGTAAGCGCTCTTGACTGCTGGGCCATCTTTCCAGCCCTGTGTCACCAATGTCTTCCTATTTCCTTCCTTCCTTCCTTCCTTCCTTCCTTCCTTCCTTCCTTCCTTCCTTCCTTCCTTCCTTCCTTCCTTCCTTCCTTCCTTCCTTCTTCCTGTCTCTCTTTGTTTTCAATCGTTAGTTGAGCTCAGTCAAGCAAGCACGTCTAATATGTGCTCTCTGTTTCTCTGTGTATTTCTAATCCAGCCTTTCTCCTTCTCTACAGATCCCATAGGTTCCTCTCCTACGAACGAGTGCCACTCCGGCTCATGCTTCTCTGCTGAGATCTGAGCTGACTCAAGAGCTTAGAGGATCCCTGCAGCTCTGTAACCTTCAAGGTGTCCTCAGCAGAAAATCAAAACCTCATCTTTTTGAAGAGTGCTACGTTTTGCCAGTCACCTCTTGCAACTGTGTGCCAAAGGTAAGCCTGCCGACTTCTGCAGAAAAGAGGCAAAAAAAGTCGGCTGGGGTTTTTTTGATTTTTTTTTTTTTTTGGGTTTTTTGTTATTGTTGTTTTTGTTTGCTTGTTTTTTTGACTTGAGTGCTTAATTTGCACAGTAGTTACTTTTTTTTATTTTAAAGGTTTTTTATTTGATGTGTATGAGTGTGTTTATATGTGCATGTACATTGTGTGCATGCCCTAGTGATGTTCCAGAGTACGCAGGTTCAATTCCCGGGCATGGCTCAAACAGCCACCCACTACACCCTAGTGCCTGTGAAGGTCAAAAGTAGGTGTCAGATCCCCTGAAACGAGAGTTACGGATGGTTGTAAGCCACAGTGTGGGTGCTGGGAACTGAATCCATCGAGGTCCTCTGCATGAGTAGTAAGTGTTCTTAACCAATGAGCCATCTCTCCAGCCCCCTGCATAGTAGTTACTGAACTCATAATACAGCAGTAGATGATGCCCTGATTTGTTGAACTGCATTAAATTTAAGCTCTGAAGGGACATAGTTCAAAAGCTAGGTTGCCACTGTTCTGACGTGAGAGCGGGTGGTTTTGAGTGTTTAAATAAAAGCGTGCAGACCGGTTCATAGCTCTGTCCCAGGCAGTGAGGTTGTGCAACATGCTCTGAATTGAGGTTGCCTGTGTACTAACTGAGGACCAGAAGCATACAGCAAGGAGGAAAGTGGCCTTGAGCCTGGTCAAGTTCAAGTCCAGCTTGGTACTGAGAAGATAAGTTCACACCAGAAGAAATGCAAATAAAGAAAAGATTCCTAGGACTGTTTCACAAGTCTGTATGAGAGATGTGCTCAAGCTGTATTAGAAGGAAATGCCGATTGTAATTGACCTTGTGCATCTGGGACCACGGAGCCCCCACGGTGATATGGATAGACAAAGATGAGGTTGTGTAACAAATATGAGAGAGAGAGAAGAGAGGGAGAGGTGTGTGTGTGTGTGTGTGTGTGTGTGTGTGTGTGTGTGTTGCTGGGATTGATATATACTAGACAAGCATTCTGTGACTGAACTATATCCCCAGCCCACAAAAATATCTTGACCGTGACTGGTAGTTTGAGGCCTTTGACTAAGGATGTGGTGCAGTTTATCCGGTGTTCCCTCTGGCTGACAGAAATATCTCGTGAGAAGGCATATTTTCATCTGTAGAGGGTTGCTTCGGAACTGCAGGGCTAGCGCCCACCCACTGACTGTCCTTCCCTTTCCCTGCAAATCCCATACTGTTTTCTGTTACTTGAGATAGTCTCAGACCTATGATTTGGTCTGTGGAGTTTGGCATAATGATTTCTGTAAATGTACCTTTATGTGAGTTAGAATTCTCTTTCATTTGGTCTGAAACAGCCACTGAAACACTTTGTGAATGTGCTGGTTCTTCTTGATGCGTTTTAAAACATTTGTCTGGAAACTCATTAATGTCCTCACTGTGCCTGTTACAGTATGTGGTATTTGGAATGCTACAATGTTGATGGGCCATATTTCATGAGAGTGCAGTTAATGAAGTGTCCCAGCGCTTTTCCTTGGCATCTTTATGATTTCCTGTGGAGAAAGTGGCTCACTGTCCCAGGTGTGTTGGGTATCTGAGGTGGATTCAGAACTAGGTGCTGGACTGGAATCCAGAGCTGAGGGGCAGGCTTTGGAACCCTATGCCCAGCCCTGCCCGTGCCTGTTATCCCTTCATTCCCCATGGATGGTGCTGTGGAGCTTCAAATCCCTTCCTGCCTTCACAGGGCTCTCCACCCTCCCCTTGACAAGCCCACGGGGGTAAGGAATATCCCAGTCATAGCAGAATTGCTTACAAAGAGAACTTCTCAAACTCCGGGGACTCAGGGTCTTAGAAATGGTCCTGAAGTGAAGCCTTATTGGATTCAAGTCATTTGTAAATATGGTCACCTGTCAATCCATTTGTCAAATTTCATGGGCATGTAAGTTAGAAATTGCAGCTTTTCAGATCTGGTCACTAGAATTCATTAATAATTCATCAGGAACAGACTGGCACTGCTTATGAGGAAGTTTTTAATGATCAGTCAGTGACATCGACGGACTTAAGAGTTTGCACTGAGGAGGGAGAGGACTGTACTGGCTCCTGGCTCTGGACCAGCCTGCTCACTCAGCAGGGTGCATTACACCGGCCAGGCGATGATTTCAAGGGCTATGTTTATTTCATAAGGGATGAGAGCTATACAGAAAGCATTTAATTTTGTGGTTTAGAGGGGTAGCAGTCATGTAATAAACACTGTGAGCACCGGCCACATTCCAAGCCATTTCACTATCTTTTAGCAGCTACAAAACCAGATAAAATACAGTTCCAGACACCCTTCCATGTGTCCTGGCTGGCTAGGGTGAGAGATTATGCAGGACCAGCTAGACTACGTGGGGCTGTAACCTGTGTCTATAACCTGTCTGTCTGGAGCAGAGAAGCACTGCTTTTGGGAAGGAGCCTGGGAAAGCTCAGGGATGTTATACTGGATCCAGTCTGAAGGAATGAAAGGAGGGCACATGGGTAGAGATTTAATTGTCCTGCTTGGCACTGGGCAGGCCTAGTAGCCTGAGTGAATATGAGTCTTAGAGGCAGTGGTATGTGGGGCTGGAGATAAACTTTCTGGTCCGTGATCTTTTGAAGAGCCAGTAGGAAGCACAGTGACAGCATCCTCAGCATGCCAGACTACGGTGCTGTCTAGGAAGAATGGTGACTGGGATGGTAGTTCTTGAATGCGTTTCCTAGTTACTGGGTACCCAAGGTGTGTACCAAGTTACTAGCCTACACCTGGGGCTGGGCTGAGGGAGCACTTAGAGGAGGGTGGGGCCTTTGATTTCCAGGCCTGTGTTTTCCTGCCCCGGGGTCTTCTCTCATTGAAGTAAAAGCACAAAATTTGGGGGACCTCTGGCCTGCCCTCTCTGGAGAATGGAGACCGTGGAGATAGGATGCTCACATGCCGTTTTCACACTCTGCTCGTTTTTATTTACAGACGATCACTCGGCATTTCACTTGCAAACTGAAATTCCCTGTTGCTGGAGGTGGCTGTTCCTTAGCGGGGGTGGATATCGTGAGGCCTCTGGGTGCTAGACTGAGAGGAGAAATACCATCCACCGGATTTCACTGGCTCGTTAGTGGCTGCTGGGGGTATCTTGGGATATAGATACCAGCCGTGACGCTGTCCATCCCTTTCCATCCTGCACAGATACTGCAGTGCAGGAGAAAATCACACACCAACCCTTACCTTCCTAAGAATACAGTCCAGTAATATTTCGTTGATGAAGGAAAGTTTCACGACTTACGTTCACATTATACTTGATTTATATAAAAGCAAAGTTTCCTAGAGCTTAACATGTATCAGTCTGTTTTATATTACTGCAACAGAATTCCCGAGGCTGGGGGAACATTTATAAAGAAAAGAAGCGTATTTAGCTCACGGCTGTGGTGCTTTAACAGTGATGGCCTTCTTGCTGGCAGAGTCCCAAGGCTGTGCGTGACGCCATACGCACATGCAAGCGACAGTTTGTCTTTTGTTCTCTCCCCTTCTTTAAAGGCCACCAACATTCATGGATGGATGGATCTACATCTTGACAATCATGTCTAATCCCAGTCAGCCCTCTAAGTGTCATAGATTAAACTGCAGCCTCTTTAATACCTTCTTATTATACATAATGGGGATTTCAGCACATGAACCCAGCACATTTCAGCCTCCATCCAAACCATAGCAATATGTGTAGAAAACGTGTCTGGGATTTGTTGGTTCCTTATTTTTAGCATGGCCCCACATTTGTTGTTTTGGCGGTGGCTACAGTGTCTTCCTTCGACTCTTTGCAGATGAAGCTGCCGGGTGGGGACTTGGGACTTTAGGACTCCAGCTGCTGCTGCAGGTGTATAGCCGGAGGTATCATCAGTATGGCTGGGAGGGACTTGTTGAGTGCCTGCAGAAACAGAGGAGCCTGTGATAGTCCAGGCCACATTCTCTGCAGCTTGGACCAGTTTCTTCCTGTCCAAGGTGGTTTCCAGGGCCAAGAGAGGACCGCGGCCTTTGATGCTGCAGGTTTTACAGGGGGCAGATCTGTAATCATTGATTAAATAATTGCTCGGTAAGCATTTACAGCTGCATACTAAAGCCCTATGGCATTGTCTCCTCTATAGTTACTGTAATGGAATGGTTGTGGAACCCTGGTAGGGTCGGCAAGAGGTTTGCCCTTTCTGGTGTGTCTCTGGCCTCTGCTGCCAGTGGATTGCCTCATGTGCTAGGTGAATAGGTAGGGTAAGTGTTTGAACCAAGGCCTGCCACTGGCCTTCCTTCTTTAGTTGATGTTATGTTACCATTCCTGACATGCCCTGGAGACAACAGGGATACTGTGCACATGCCTGCCTTGAACCTGGACTCCAGGCTTTGCGAGAGAAATGCCTTGGCCAGAGCTTCATGCTCACAGGTATCTCAGGAGGCTGCGAGTGTCCTCCCCTGCCCCAAACCCTTCCATTTTTACATCAACTTCCTTTGATTTTTTTTTTCCACCTCTGCCAACATAGGAAAACCTCCAGCCAGCAAGTAGGATTTGACATGAAGAACAGAAGGGACAGTCAGAGGGAGGGGACAGGGACCCCAGTGGCAGTTTTTGAGCTGGGCCAAGGTGATTTTGCAGGCTGCTTATCCCCACAAGCCTTGGTGCTCGGGATCCTCTTAGACCACTGGTTCCAACTTACAGTCAGACCTTCCGTGACAGGAATTATCCACAGAGGTGACAATAGCCACTTCCTGTGTGCTGGCACTGCATCTGGTCACTTATGCAGAGCATAGCTTTTTGTACTGCTTTTTAACCTTTCTATGTGTGGTCAGTAGAACGATCATTTTCTTATGGTTGGGGTAGTGATAAGCCACACTTCTCCAGCTGCCTGTCTTCACTGATGACTCCCCTGTACCTCAGCTTCCTAGAAAACCAGAGAAACAAATTTTTCAAGTCTCTGCCTATATCTACCTTCCTTTTTTTTTTGTGACAGATTATAGAAGTCACTAATATTCTGGTTTATGTTTTAAATGAAAATATCCCCCTCTTATCCAAGGCTTCATTTTCTGCAGTTTGTTAACCTATACTCAGCCATTCCCAGAAAAAAAATAAGTAGGAAATTCCAAGAACAATCTATTCAGTTTTCAACTTTATGCCCTCTGAGTGGTGCGGTGAACTCTTGCTCGGCTCCGCTCAGGATGTGAGTCATCCTTTTATCCGGTGTGTCCACATGGTATACCCTCTCTCCCTGTAGTCATTCAGTAGCTGTTTCTGCGGGAGACCAGCTGTTGTGTTATTGGCGTGCTTGTGTATTGACTGGGAACTGGCTGTCCATGCTTTCAGGCACACAGATGCCGTGCACATAGAGGACAGTAGCGAAGAAGCAGCCACTCAGCTGTAAATGGAAGTGTGACTGCTCTTGAGATTCTGAAATCGGGAAGAGTCGAGTGGTTCATCTTGACTTTTCCTCAGGAAAACAGAAAGTTGTGTGTGTCAGGGCAGGTGATGTAGGCTTTTAGCAATGGTTGGTACCTTGACTAGGCGACTAAAAAATGGATTGCTTTGTCAATCAATGCAAGGACAGTGGATGGGATTCCCCACATGTACACACAAGAGTAAGCAGTAGATGGGATCCCCCCCCACAAGAGTCCACACAGGAGTAAGCGGGACCTAGTGGTCCTTGTAGCCTTGGGAGTGAGGAGATGCTAAGTACATGGCACCTTCATGTGCGTCTGGTGGATTTCTCTATAGGAGCCAAGGGAGCCTGAGTTTTTAGCTTCTTCCTGTCGGGATTAATTTTCCTTTTGATTCTTTCTTTTCTTTCTTTCTCAAATCACTGGAAATGTTTGTGGGCTCTGAGATTTAAAATGGCTATGAAAACGTGAATAAATCAGACTGTTGGAGATCACAGTTTAAGGGGAATGGTTTGGGACGCTGTGTGGATATCTGAGCCAAACATGAAAAGATCTTTTGGATGGAAACAAAGGGAGCCCCTAGTATTTGCTTTGCTGGAATGTGGCTGTGTCTTCTGCCGGGATCTATGACCCTGGAGGCCAGCTTTAGCTCCCTGTGTAGTGACATGCCCCTTCCAGGACTTTCGGTCAGACCTAAGGTAGCACTGACAAGTCCTTCGGTGAGCGTTGAGTGTGATGCCAACCATAGGAAGTAAAGGCGATTCTCTCTTTGAAAGGCTGCCGTTTCCGGGCACAGACCTCTGTAACCTTGTCTGAAGGCCTGTGCAGGCAGCAGGGTACACCAGCCACAGTCAGGAGCAGCCCCTCACCTGTGTGGACTTCAAGCCAGAGGGGATAGAGCAGTGGCGTTCCGCCTATGTCCCCAGGCAGTTTGTCTCTTCCAGGGACACAGGTCAAGGGAGTCTCCAGACTTGGCATTTAGTTTTTCTACATAGCCTATCTCTTCTGCCAGCTACCATCCTGGGTTCTGTTTACAGTTGCTCTCTTTGTACTTGGTGTGTAAGCAGCAGATACTACCCTTACCCCCTTTGCTCACACAGAGGAATGCCTAGTTCACAGATGCTGACCTTTCATATGCAGTAACTCCACCCCCACCCCCAGCAGAGGCGACATGTTCCAAGACCTCCACTTGGACACCTGGATAGAACTAAATACAGATCCCACCATGTGAAAACAGTGTTTTCTATAAATGTCAGTTGGGACCCTTTTCTAGGACACCACAGAACACTGGGGATGAGAAATTGTGCTCACCTTAACTGAGGGCAGTGTATACATTCTGTGGTAGTTTGAATAAGAATGACCCCCCCCCATAGGCTCATATATTTGAAGTTATCAGGAGGTGGGTGCTATTTGAGAATGATTAGGAGGGGTGGCTTTGCTGGAGGAAGTGTGTCACGGGGGGTGGGCTTTGAGCCCTGCCCATCCCCCTGCTTGTGGATCAGGATGGAGCTCTCAGCTACTGCTCTAGCTAACAGCCTGTGTGCTGCCACGCTCCCCACTATGATGCTAATGGACTGAACCTCTGAAACCAAAAGCAAGCCCCCAATTAAATGCTTTCTTGTATAGGAATGACGTTGCTCATGGTGTCTCTTGATAGCAATGGAAGAGTGACTAAGACACAGCCTGGGCTCTGTCATTTCCTCACCGGACCCTGCTGCTTTCAAGATTGAAGTCCCTATGTCACTGTGTCCCGGTGACTAGAATTGGAACTCTCGGTTCTGTGAGAGCCCGCTGGAGCTTCGGAGAGCCCAAGGCTCTTTAGCAGGCTGATTCTGTGTCCTGTCTCCTTGAGTGGTTTGCTTAACAGCGTGGATATTGCTTGTAAGGAAACACTTTATTTTGACTGTGTCAGGAACAAAAACTCAACAGTGCTGATACAGAATACTTTATCAATCAGTTGTTGTCTCTGCAAGGAAAAAAAATATGTAAAGCTAATAACCATCATGTACCCACATCAGAACCAAGTTTCAGTAGATTGCATGATAAAGGGCCTAGAACTCCCAGGTGCTTATGTTTGAGTTGCTCCTGACTAGTCCGTACAGGACCACTATCTGTCACAGGGAGTCCTGGGTACTAACTGTTGTTCCTCTGAGAACATTCTTCCACTGCTAACCTTGGCACATTGTAAAGTCATTGTATATATGTATATGTATATGTATAGAAGTTTATGCATGTAAGTTGCATATTGGAAGGATGGTTTAAGTGTTCATTAAAATCAAGCAAGGGAGGGGTTACAGTAGTGTTTTCCAGGAACTATCCCCAGAGGTTCTGTCCCTAGCTGCTGGAACTATTGGGGGTGGTGGAAACTCTAGAAGGTGGGGTCTGGTGACATCACTGGAGGTGGACATTGGTAGGATGTGGCATGTCCTCTGTTGCCTGGTCGCCATGTGATAAGGAACCTCTTCTGTTCCCTAGTCTGGCTTTTGTGAGACCGCCTTGCACAGGCCCATTGAGGTCAAGCAAGCAAACCATAGACGAGTGTGCCCATGAGCCGGTACGAGGGAGAGGTCTGTTGATGGGACAGTTCTTTGTCTTGATGGGTTGGTGGCGACAGGAACTCACACACGGTGAGGTGTCAGAAGCACTTACACAGGCCTGCCATTAGTGTCCTTATCCAGGTAACAAGGAAGCCTTGGAAGAAATGGGTGCTGGGTACAAGTAATTCTGCAGAGTCCTGGGAATTTCCTGGGAATCTGTACTTACTTCAGAATGCAAGTCTATAAACAGTTGTTTTCAAAGTTGGGGCGGAGGAGGGGGAGGCCATATTGTTTCCCCTTGTTTCAGGAGCCTGTCATTTGGAGTCTAAGAATTTCCAGTTTACATTACTGTGAGCGAGTGACTCACAGAAGGGAGGAAATAGGGGCGGGGACGGAACTCCTGTCAATGACTGCTGCCGAAGGTCTTTATCAGCAGCACTCTTGTTCTCTCCTTGAGCCCTGGCTGTGCTCCTGGTTATAATCTACAATAATTTAGATTGAACTGATGGTGCTCAAGTAAAGAAAATGGAGGCCGTGTGTACTGACTGTGATCAACACACACACACACACACACACACACACACACACACACACACGCAATGAAAGCAGTGTTTACTCTGTTTTGACTGCTAAGTCTAACAAGCAAGGCTATAAACAAAGGCTTTGCAAGCAAGGATTTGCAAATTATGTCAGTTATTGCAAACGAGGTGCCTCCTTTCAGAGATCTACTGACTCTGGGTCAGGAGATGTGGGCTGTGCTCTCATCTGCTCTTTTATTGACTGTCGCGTCTTGAGCAGGTTACTGGCTCATACGCCTTCAGGCTCCTTGTCTGTAGAGTAGCAGGCCTGACACACTCGGAGGGGCTGCCTCGGGATGATCTCCGCTGCATTGTGAGCACCTAGTGAGCTTGAACTAGAATGTGTTCTGTGGAGAGCAGCAATTACTCTCTGCTCTTACTGGCTGTACCCTTGGGAAAGTCATGGTCACTGAAATGTCATTTTGATAGGAATCTAGCTGAGTGTGACTTCATAGACTCCATCTCTCTGGGGCTTGGACTTTTCCAAACATGGGTATTATTTAACCAGATAACTAAATGAACTGATGACTTATCTAGAGACTGTGGTCCTTATCAAGAGTCAGGCGGTCCTGAAGTTCAAAGTGGATGCTTACATTGATCTAACTGGTGTCCAAGAAGCTTTAGTAAAAGCTGACTGATAGAACACTACTCTGTTACATGACTACCGTACACCAGTCATAACTGGTGAACCTGTGACATGCTAACTGAATGCTCAGCTTCATTTTGTTTTTTAACAGACACCAGTTTTCTGTTCCAGGAGTCCATCCCAAACACCACCTTGTTCGTCACCATACCCTTTAGGTACCTCCTGGGTATTATACCTCATACTTGTTTCAGTGATCCCTGTGGTTGTCAGAGGTTCAGTACTTGGTAGAAGGCTTTTTGTTGTGTGGTCCCATGTTTTTCTTATGATCATAGGGGTCCTGATAACTACACAGTCAGCATGGCCTCGCTGTTGGCATTGACCTTGGGCACCTGTCACACTTCTCCTCTGCAGCGATGCCTTCCTGTGGAAGCAGGGCTGGATGCACAGCGGCACTCCCAGCTGGGGGATCTACCTCAGTTATTCCGGACCCTTCTGCCCATAGGATTTTCCCCCTTCATTTACTTACTAGTCGTTTGTGTCCTTGCTTTTTAAAATGTATTCCAGCATCTGTATTTGTAAGCCCAAGCCACACTGTCTAGTTTTGCTTGTGTTAGCACATTATAAAAATGGGGCTTTGACTTCTGTGGTCCTTAGGCTTTTGCCACTTCTGTATTCCGAGTCACCTGTGCGACTGCAGGAGGAGATGATCGCTTCATTTGTTTGCACTGCTGTAGGATACTGAGCTGAGTGGCGGCGGCGGCGGCACTGCCCATCTGTCCCTTTGGCTGCTGATTGGCTGGCTGTTTCTTGCCTTTCCCCATCATCCCTGTTGCTGCTGTGAGCATCATCGTGCGCACCCCTCGTCAACCCACTGAAAGTGTCTCTCCAGACTATCTGTGGGAGTGTAGCCTTGTACTCATGTCCACGGTAGCTCTGTAGGGTCATTCTGACTTGCTTTCTAGCGTACCCCCATTTCTTCCTCGGCAGAGCGTGTGGCCTCACTTCGACCAGCGGCCTTTTCTGCATTCCCCAGCTAGTGTTAAAGTGGACTCTTACTGTGGTCCCAGGTGATGAATGAGCTTGAATGCTGTTTTATGTGCACTCGCCATCTGTGCCGTCTGTCTGCAGGCGACCGTGTTTTGCCTGCCTTTTCTCTTGGTCTTTTTCTCTGTGGTGTAGGGCTTTTCATTATTCTAGACGCCAGCCGTTTGTCATTATATACATTGCTTCCTAGCAGCCATTTGTAAACAAGCACGTTCAGTCTTTTGATCTCTAAATCCAGGATTCCTACGTGCAAATAGCCCTTGGCTCCACCAGGTGTGTTCAGCCTGTGGCCTGCTGATGGGTTCCTCCCAGGAGTCTGGTGATTGTGGCCCAACATTGAGAGGCTGGAGAGATGACTCAGTAGTCTAGAGGGCTTGCTGTTCTTCAGAGGACTGCAGTTTGGTTCCCAGCACCCATGTGGCTTACCTGCAATTCCAGCTCCAGGGGATTAAAGGCCCTTTCTATGGCCCTTGTAGATACCTGCACACACAAGCATGTACATACATAGTCAGTTAGTCTCTCTCTCTCTCTCTCTCTCTCACACACACACACACACACACACACACACACACACACATACACACACACATTTTTAAAAAATACTAAATTTTTTTGAGAATATTTGCAGTTTTTTTTTTTTAATTTAATGGCACCATTCCAGAGGGTGAGCTTCTTAGATGACAACATTATTTTGTGCTGTCAGAAGGTTGGATGCTCACGTTAGACCCTCTGCGTAATTAGAATAGTCTTCCGTCTTTACCTGAAGCGACAGTGGCTACCACTTTATAAAAGTCAGCATTTTCCTGTCAGAAGATCGTGTGTGCTGATAGCCCTTCCAGGGCCGAGGGCTTCTCCTGTTTCACCATTCCACAGCCTAGCTGTAAATCATAGGGTTAGGGAAGATCAACACAAGTGTTTGATTTAAATGCTAGAATTTTATTAAAAGTATGTAGATTATTATTATTTTATTTTTAACCAGATAGACACTGAGTCTCAGGCTGTGCCTTGGGAATTCCATGTACTTTATTATCCGTTAATTTTTTTTAAATCTCTTCCGTTATGATCACTGGCTGGAGAACCTGGGGTGCAGCCTGTGAGTTGTGGGAGAGGTAGGAGTGGGGTTAGGGGATCTGTACCAGGCCTGAAGTGGTGCAGCAGAGCTACAGGGCTGGCCAGTGGAGGGGATGGAGAAGTGATTAGACTCCAGCACAGTGTCAAGGCCAGCCTGCATGCAGGGCTTGGCTGGCACAGTGGCTGGGAGTTGGAGATGGGGCGGGGTGGGGTGGGGTGGGGGCTGTCTCAGATTTTTGGCCTGACACGAGATGAGTGGTTACGTGGCATTTCATTTACCAAGATGGGAATCCCTGTGCAAACAGCTCCGGAGTTTTTGTTGTTTGTTGCATTGATTTTTCTTTCACTGGAGTGGGAGAATCCCAATGATTTCCGACATCCCAGCTTTCAAGCGTACATTGGACATCCACATGGAGGTGTTCTCTAGGCAGCTGAATGTAGAAGTCTGGCGGTAGGTAGGGGGACGGGGCTGGAAACCAACACGTGGACAGCATAAAGTTCAGGTTGTGGGTGGAGGAGAGGCTGCCCCTAGGGTAGGAGAAACCCAGGAGACTAGGAAGAAATAGCAAGGAAACAAGCCGTTGGGGCGGCATAGTGCAAGAGGAGGGTTTGCAGAAAGGCTGGCCATAACTGCCTCTCTAATGAAGCCCAGTGGGTAGGGACGACTACA
>CABHPP010125167.1:11703-53083 GCA_902168425.1 Peromyscus attwateri | reverse complement strand
CTCTCTCTCTCTCTCTCTCTCTCTCTCTCTCTCTCTCTCTCTCTCTCACACACACACACACACACACACACACACACACACACTTATATGTTCTGAATAGAAATAGAACATAAAATTACAATTTGAAAAAAAGAATGTTTTGTGAGAGAAACTAGATGACAAAACTATGCTGAAGTGGTGGCATTAGGGTGATTTTTATTCTTTTATAAACTTCCTCTAAAATTTTATTGCTCTAACTTACTTCGTATACACTACTGTATGACACATAAAATATGCTGATCAATTTTAATATCAGGACAACTTAATAATCTGCACTCTGATGGCGACAGTTTAGACGTGGGAGCTCAGAGGCCTTCAGACTACAAGGGAGAGCTCTTCTTCCCGTCGTCTTGAAATCACTTCCTGAAGACTGTGGTGTTAGACGCCAGGCCCTTCTCTGCCCCAGCTCCTTGCCCCTCACCTTCACTTTCCTGTCATCTGCGGTGATTTCATCAAACTCCTGGCCCAGTTTGAAGGAAATCTCAGTGTTTTTAAAAGTGCTCTCTGATCGGATGGTGATCACGTCTCCGTTCACACTGATGATCATGTTGGGCTTGGCCATGCCGGCCACTTTCCTGGTGGCAAAGCCCACTCCTGCAGTTAGGAAGAGAAAACACGTCAGGCTTACATTTTTTGTGCCCATGAAGAAAAAGATGCCAGATTACTTGAGGCTCTTTTGAAACCAGCTACGCAGCTAAGCACATTGGCCCTAATCCCCGAGGATACATTCAGGAGCAACCCATCCAGATTTCCTCTTAGCTTGTCCCTTTCTTTTCCTCAGGAGACTCATCATTGATTTCAACAGAATCTATAACGACATTAAATCTTCATACCTCGATGTTTATGTGCCTTATATGTGTCAGCATATCTATAATATACCTATAATAATATGGTGATAATATATGTGTATGTATACTATCTCTATTTTGTGTTTATGATTGAGACTGATCACTTCATTCTTTCTTAAATATTAAAAGTTGTAATTTTTACAAAAACTGTAAAGTCAGAGACCAGGCCTGATATAGAGTTAGTGAGTTAAAAGTCGTCTATTTTGAGTGTCCAGAAACCCCATTTCACAGCATTTCTTGCCAAGTGTCATTTTCTAGGCTTCCTTCCCATATTACTCCCTCATGTAAGGAAGATCGCTGATTAATTTCACTAATAGGAAAAATGTTTCCTACATACCATGCCATTTTAGAATAGCAATATCATTCTCAATAATGTGTAAGGAAAATTAAAGGGGGACTCAGAAAATATCTTTTGAACTCAAGAAATCAGAATCCCATTGTTTACAACAGTTTGGACACTAACAGTGTGCATCACAGTCACTCAAGTTGTGGGGTCTTGTTTGTGTAAATGAGGGAAATGCTTTCCCATAGAGGGTGGACAACTGACAGTCTTGGATGAACAGTAACGACTTGCGCTCTCTGCGTGTGTTACACAGAATTCCTACAGTCACAGATGTGCTAACTCTTCCAGCACAAATGCTTAACTAAGGGTAATTTCTTTAACTAAAAGTGACCACAGGTTAGAACTAAGGCTGACCTGAGAGAGAAACAGAGCCCAAGACAAGTGATGTGGAGCCTGTGACTTGGTTTTCTGTCTAAAAAGTAACCACAGTGAGAAAATGATGTATTTCTGCCTTGAATCCTCACTCTGTCGCATAACACAACATTCAGTACAATTAATAAGTACGGGAGGGATGCAATGTGGGAACAATTCCAGAGGGACCGAGCCTGGGAAAGGCAACAGCTTCACTTGTTTCTTTCTGATTTGATTTGATCGCAGAAGGCAATACCTGCCCACTGTGCCTCAATTATAGCTGCTAATTTCATCCAGGAACTATCTTATTGCCTTTAATTATGAGCCTTTCACAGTTTAAAATGTTATTATAATTTAGGTATGGATATTACAAGTACAAAATGTTTCAAAAAGTCAATAACTAAAAGTGGTCCAAACCCTGGTGTTTCTAAGTCAGTATATAGGAACTAGTGTGCTGAACAGTACCTAGCCGATACGTTAAAAGGTCAGTCATGCTGAAATTTCTGATAATCTTCTTATCTACAAACAGGAGAACAGTATTGACAGATCACCCCAAGTTCCCACTTTGTAACTGAGGGAAAGGTTAAGCCTTTGAAAATTTAGGGGATCCTGTCCTACTGAAGATTCTCTGTAATATGGGATCTGACCTTCTGAAGGTCACAGAGAGATGGGGTTCAATGCAGAAGCTCCCTGAGAGAGAACATCACTGGTTAATGGCCACTGTCTTGCTGCCAACATTGTTTGGTGACCATTCCCACAGCAGCATGTGGGCAGTGTTGACAGAACCTCTGCTGTCAGAAAGGCACATTCGATACGTGTTTCACATGCCCAACTTCCCTTTTGAATCACTCACTAAATCTATGACATTCCATATCATTCCAAACCAATGAATGTTTAACCCCGTGAAGAAAACTATTTCTTGAAGTCAAGGTTTTGTCTACTGTGTCATTGAGACAGAAAAAAATCTTTGCTAAAATACATTTTCCAACACATTTTTTTTTCTAAGATGGGCTAAAAATCATGGCTTCAGTTTTAAGTAAAAATTACTCCATGCTACAAAAAAAAGTATATTTTTCTTTCCAAGTTATTGCAAAATTTTTGTGTAAAAGGAGATGTTAAAAACAGACAGAGAGCCAAGTGAACCACAGAAACACCCACGTGTGGTAGTGAGGGTGACACCTTGTCATTCTATAGATCATAAAGGATTTTCATTTGCACTCCTTTCCCTGCTGATTCACCCGCAGGAAGCACTAGGTTGAAGCTTTGATTTAGGAAGCTTCTAGAACAGGCTCTTTCTAGTGGCTTCTACAGCTTCTAGGCGGAAAACAGCATTTCCCAAAGCAACTGCTCCCAAGCTGAAGGCCAGCTACAAGCCTCTCCCCCATAGGGAAGCCCTATCCTCCAAGGCACTTACCCACTTCTTTCATGTAATCATCGAAGTTTTCACTGGAGACGAGTTTCCAGGTTCCCACAAAGGCATCACACATTTTGTGAACTTTCTGAGAGTTCTCTTCCAGGTGAGAAAGAGGCTGCAGGATGGGGGAAGGTGCTATGATCCTCTTGAGTCCAGATAACTCCCTTTTAAAGATGTCCCGACCACGTGACTGTAGGAGTGACCAATGGGGGTTGACCCAGACCATTTCCTTCATTACTAGCCCTTGTATTTTTTCCTCTGAGTCATGTTTTTAGTAGAAATTTCTCAACTTTGGTTCTCTCTGGCAATGATCACTGGACTTAGAGTACAACTTATTTTTAACCATGAACAGAGTATTTTAAATGTTCCTGTTTTCACTGTTAAAAGCTTAATGCATTGAACTTCCCCCTATTATTCCATACGTAGTTACCTCATTGTGGAGGAGACAATTACCTTGGGACACACTTTGACCCTCTTGTGTTGAGTTTTTATTTTACTAATACTGCGAAAGTGTATTTGGTTCTTCTGAATTTGAGGACGCATAGCCTACCTTACAGATTCTTAGTCTTACTGCTCTTTTGTTAAGACAGTGCTGTTTCATGAATTATAACAAAATAAATAATGAAATTTTAAAGTAGCCTAGATTTTTTTCTTTTTGAGACAGTGTCTCTCTACACAGCCATGGTAGTTCTGAACTCACAGAGATCAACCTGCTCTAGCCTCTGGAGTGCTGTGATTAAAGGTGTGTCCACCACACCTGGCCAAAGTGGCCTAGATTTATAATTTCAAATATTTAATATATATTGAAAATTCATTCATATCATTGCTCAGGAACCTAGACCACAGATTTAATTAAATTAAAAATTAAGCCTCATTCTTCCCACTTCCTAAATAACCAACAGTATTGATTTTTACAGACTCCTTAAAAATGGGTCCCCATCTAAAATATGTTCCTCCGTCCATTTCTGAAATATATTGTAAGTTTTAAATTTATAAAGAGTGTGGTCTTCTGTGAATGATCAGATGTAATGTGGTCACAAGTTACCAAACCTGTTTTCTTCTTTGACACAGTGACTGACCTGAGATAACTTTTATAAAATAGTCCAGTTTTCAGTCTCCCTGCCTCCTAACAGAATGACGGAAGAATTTCACTTGTACAACAATGCCTTCGAGCATCCCCACATTTCAGGATACTGGAGAGCGATGGATTACTACACTGTGCCTCATTGAGAAGTACCTGCTGAACGTGGGACTGATTCCCAAGTCCATGTCAGTATCCCAAAAATATCCGGGGAAAGGGATAGTGCAAACATGGGATTTTCTAGGAAAACAAGCTACTATGAAAGTTTGATAAAGTTAGCTTACAGTGCCAATTTTTAATTGCATCTGTAAATGGCGTGTTAATAACATTCATCCACACTCTGGACTATAACACATGAACATTTAGGTGGCCATCACAAATTCATCTGTTTCTCACTGAACAAGATCTTTTGGGTTGAAACTCAAGTAAAATAAGTAATCTTAATACAGGTACAGTTTTGAAAGTGTTCTAAGGTGTTTTATTGGAACTATGTGTTGATCCCTAACTTTCGCATGGTTTCAAATGGTTATCCCACTGTGTTTACTGCATGTGTATTATAACACATGGTTTAGACCTGTCGTCGAGAAAGCCCAGCCAATACATGTGTCTGTAGTCACACAAAGCTCTTCTGCTTGTGCCGGAGTGGCTAATATAACAGCAAAACTCAACTTTAAATTTTACTTAATTTCCATTTAAAGAAAAGCAATTATCCTCAATTTGGTGATTGGAAAAAAATTAAATATGTTAAGAACAACTTGAATACATCGATCCAATTTTTTTTGAACTGTAAGTTTTGTGAACTTTAAATGATGATTAATATTTCAAAAGAAAATTTTGAGTCTGAATCAAGATGCCTGTTAGTGTGCAATATATATCATGGTTGGAGTTAATATAAAAGGGTGATGTATAATGAAATTTTCTTACATTGATTATATGTTGAAATAAGCATAGTTGAGGCATGTTACGTGACATATATTACTAAAACTAGTCTGGCTTTTTACTTTTGTATTGTGACTACTAGAAAATAGTAGTTACACGTGTGGCGTACGTTCTGTTTCTCTTGGGAAGGGCAGTGTAAGAGTAGCACATGACACCACATCCATCTATTTATTCATATGTGACTCACATTGGGACTTCAACGGTGGGCCTCAGCAGGCATCGCCTTGCCCTCACAGAGCCTTCATTCCCACACCGGGGAAGATGATGTGCAAGGGACAGTTAAGAAAGCCACTGTTCAGAGCTAACGGCGCTGATCTAACGACCACTGTGAGGCTTTGACACGAGACGGAACCATCCAGGAAGGCGGCACCATTGAGTTGTCACCTGAAGAGGGAAGACAAGCACTGGAAGATTTGGGGAATGAGGAAGTGCAGGGTTGCTGGTACAGTTCCATGTCAAGTTCATTCCACTCAAACACGGCCATGAAGAGGATCTGTAAGTCAGGACAAGTGTGTGGATGTATGTGCCCAGTAAGCAAAGACCGACTTTGTCCAGATTCGTCCACTGTGAGATACAATCAGATATTCAAGAAATTACACCAAGGGACTCTTAAATGACCATGTTCCTAAAAGTCCATCATTCTATTGTTAAAACAAAACAAAAACTTCAGAGAGAGAGAGACAGACAGACAGACAGAAACAAACAAACAAACAAACAAAGAAAGAAAAGAAAACCATTCTTATGTTATCACAGTTAGCCCCTGATCATTGATTGACAGGGGAATGGTACAATGACATCTTCTAGAAAGAGCCATATGTTCCTTTAATTATTTCAAGTAAAGGAGAGTAGTCTATGGGAATGGGTCTTTTTAACTTAAATAACAGTGAAACGAGATGCAAGGGATTAGTGGAACCTTCAAGAAGTCTGGAGGTATTACTTGTAGGAAGTGACAGAGCAGCCCAACTCTTACCCAAAGGAATCCTGGTGTCAGAAGCAACTCCATATATATTCCAAAGAAATGGGTGGTCCTGTAGAAAATTAACATTCTTTCTTGCTATACATGTACTAATTTATGTCTCAGGAAAGGGAGAGAACTTTCTAGACAGTAAGATGTTCAGTGTAATGAAGAAGTCCTTGTCTCACACCTGTAGTGTAGATGGAAGTGCAAGCGATACAGTCTGCTTAGATCCCTCAGAAATTACTTCATTTTTGTCCTTAAAGAGTTTATATTGCTGATGTGATTAGACAAAGCATCCTCTCGTCTTGACCAGTTAGTGGACTGTCATCTTAATAAGAGAGTACAAAGTAAGGAGAACCTTGCTTTAAAAGTTCAGTGTAAAGATGGGCATGGTGGAACATACCTCTAATCCCAGCACTTGGGAAACTGAAGCTGGAGGGTCGTGAGTTTAAGGCCATCCTGGGCTACGGAGTGAAACTCCATCTGGGAAAAATAATTAGTATTATACAATTTGAGGTACAATGTTGTCTGAACAATGTCTCCTTTAAGTATTAATGGCGAGTGCCTAAGTTTAATCAAAGTTGTGTTAGTCATCTTTTCTTTAAAACAGGTAGATTTTATACTGCTCACATTTTCAAACACAGTTTTACTGCGAAAAGTTCATGTTGGCAAATAATTTTTAAGATACTTTTTTTTTGCAAGCTTGATATGTCCAAGGCACCATGCTATGTGGGAGTCAGGAATAAAACATGACTACATGGGCTAGAAAGATAGCTAAGCAGTTAAGAGCACTTACTGTTCTTGCGGAAGACCCTGGTTCGGTTCCCAGGACCCACCTGGTAGTTCACAACTGTCTATAACTTCAGTTCCAAGGGATCCGATGCTCTCTCCTAACCTGCCTGATCTTCCAGGTTTCTGCATGTACATGCTGCACATACATATACTCACACATAAAATAAAATAGATAAATAAAATTTTAAATAATTTCTGTTTCCAGTAATCCAAGTTCCTATTTAACTCACAGCCAACGGAAAGTGTAAAATCTAAATGTTTTCTTTTAATAGCTACCTTGAAGTGAGCATTTTTAAAACAAAAGATACCTGATTCTTTCCTGAAATTTTTACTTTTAGCATCTTTTTTCAACATAAAATCTGTAGGAGATAAGATGCCTCCATCCTATCCTGTCTTTTCTCGTCCCTGATATTGCCCCATCCGTGACCCTAATGTTTCTAGTATTTTACTCACTTATTGAATATTAATCAATGAAATAATTCATAAAATGAGGGAGATATGGGCTTATGCCACATAATCATGCTTGTGTGTGTGTTTTGAGGCAAGAGGGCACCAATGTTTGCTTGCATTTTAGAAACATGAGCACAATAGTCTTGGAAGAGTGGCTGATGAAGGTCATGATGAGCTCAATGTACAAGACAAGAGTTATAACTGATGAAGGTTGGAGCAGGGAAAACAACAGCAAGAGAGTGTTGATGCAATGGGAGAAACTGAGAACTGATACAGGAAAAATTCTTCTTCCGTCAGGAGCCCAAACCCACAAACAAGGTTGACGGGAGACAGCTGGGCACTGGTCATGAGAAGAATTCCCACGGGAGCACCTATCATTTACAAATATCAAACACAGGATTAAATTACACATATCAACTGGGTGGTACACCTGGTAATCCCAGCAGCCCAGGAGGCTGAGTCAGGAGAATCAGCTAAGTTCAAGGTCTGCCTGAGCCACAGAGGGAGTTCGAGGGCACCCTCCTTATTTTAACAATGAGCGTGTCTCACAACTAAAAATTAAGAGCGAGCCAGGGATGTACAAACAGACAAAAAAACAAAAAAAGACACAACAGGCTGAATAGTTCCTCAGAGCCACTGGGGAGGGTCTGCAATGGGAGCAGCCTGGCTTTGCACTGGGGACGTGGGGTCTGAGGACACCTCCTCAGAATCTCAGGGCTGATGGGCAGACCCCCTGGCCAAGGCTGCTTGCCTTGCACTTCGCTCTGCTCTGGGCAGCTTCTGAGGAATGCATCTCTCCGACCTTTGCCTTTGTTTGTTTCTTTTGGAGGAAATGACAATATTATTTCTGACAATTTTTAATTAATGAGGAAACAGACCCCTCTCTGGATAATAACGAGTAACGACACAGCCGCAGTGAGAGGAAAGGTTCTCACAGTTTGTACACAGCAGCCAAGGTGAGGGGTCGTGCCCAGGCTCCCGGGCTATTGGAGGCAAAGTTCCTCTGTTAATGCTCTGTTCCTGCCTGTGTTTGGGTGCGTGTTAGCAATTTTAAGATGAGCCTTTAATGCAGAACGTGGGCACATTCTCTTTTCCTTTTCTTACTGATGGGATTGCTTACCATGGGAACGGTTCTGCATCCCCTATCCAGCTAGACCAGTGTGTCCTTCCTTACATGGATGGTTACTACTGAGAATTGACTCTTTGACCTCAAAATGGCAGCAGTTTTGGAACGAGTGAGTAAGCCATAGGCTCTTCCTTGGGTAAAGGGCCTTGGAGGCTCTTGGGTAACTTCTTCTTTTGCCTTCTTGCTCATAAAAGAAACTTTTCACACACAGTTCGGGGTGTGCAAGCAGGGGCCCACGGCACTGCAGGGGCGGTGGTGGCAGAGTGCTTCTGAATATAAACTGTCACCTACTTGGTCTTCGCTTCAGAAAGCAAACCCCGTTAGGAACTAACCGTAGGCAAAGGTGAAAATCTCAGCCAGAAAACGCAGAGAAGAACTAACTTACCAACAGGCCAGCTGCACCATCAGACGTAACCAAGAAAATAAGTATCCATGAGGCAGGTGCCATACACACACACACACACACACACACACACACACACACACACACTTCACATTTGTTCTCTTCTTTGTGTTTGTGTCTTAAGACCTTTACCAATCTCAACTGCTTGCATTTTATATGCTTGGTTTTTTGTTTGTTTGTTTATTTGTTTGTTTTTTGATTTTTTGAAACAGGGTTTCTCTGTGTAACTTTGGCACCTTTTCTGGAACTCATTATGTAGCCCAGGCTGGCCTCGAACTCACAGAGATCCACCTGCCTCTGCTTCTCAAGTGCTGGGATTAAAGGTATGCGCCACCACTGCCCAGCTGCATTTTATGTTTTTAAAGTTGCACATATATAATGTAATTTACTTTATACAAATAGAGCTAAATGCAAAGAAGACATTAAATCTCTACCCAGTAAGTGCCAGTTGTGCCTGGTACTGCTGGTGTTCTGATAACATGAATAAGGCAGGAAGGTAAGGCCTACAGGAATCGCTGTCGGGTCGTGAAGATCATAAGAGCCACAGAAAGCTGTGAGAAGACAATTCACCTAGCTTTTATTAGTGAGTAGCAAGAACTGCATAAGGATGCCTAGAGTAGGATTCTGAGCAACACTGTGAGAAGTGTGGGTGTCTAGAGAAATCCTAGCAAAACCATGAGGAGCAGCTCTGCCACTAATCTCCAGGTATTCTGGGTCCCTTGGCCTCCTTTAACCTGAGCTTCTGCTTTCAGAAAGTTGGGAACTTAGTAGGTAAAGTGTATTTTAATCACTGACATTGTAGGGGTATACCATAGCTTGGGCATACAGACCATGAGGTTTCAGTTAACTGTTTTGTCCATTACAACTGTGGGTGGGTGGTTCTGACTCCAGCCTGAACCTCTAGAAGGAGGAAACCCAGGGGCTTCCTGCAAATAACGGGCATAGCTCACAGTAGATGAATAAGAAATGATACACGAGAGAGAGAAAAAGGAGATTTGGGAAGAGAGGGAATAAAAGGTGAGAAAGGCATAAAGGAAGTTGGGGAAGGGAGAAGAAGGACGCTCAGACGGCCGGGTGCCCAAGGTTGCAGAAAACACGGAAACCACAGAAAGAAAGCCACAGAGGTGGCACATGCCGGAGTGGGCTCCAGCTGTGACTTGATCTTGCTGAGGAGACAGACCAGGAACGGTTCATCCCGGAGTGACTGGATTACGAGGCAAGGGAACACTGAGCTTTCGGGAGGACGCTGGTGCTGTGACATTTCCACCAGTGAACTCTGGTCCAGTGGGAAAGCATCTGGGAACTTGATTTGCCATCTGGGTGTTCACTTCCCTCTTGACTACAATTCCTCCTCACTGGGTGAAATGTGCATTCCTGCATTTGTTGTGTGGTTTGCCAAGATTCCCTGTGGCTCAGTGTGATTTTCCAGCTCCATAATTCTTGCTGGGAATTCTGTGCTCCAAAGACACCATCACTTCAGAACTGTCATTGCATTTGAGTTTATATTTTGTGGGTGATAACATGCCTGTGACATTTTTGTTGTTGTCTTATAAATCATGTCACAGGCTAGAGAGATCCTTGAGTGCTGGAGTTAGACATGTTGAAATTCTATCTCCACTGCTCACCAGCTTGCAGCCTGGCTGATTGGTTGGTGCAACACTCCACCTACTCATCTGTAGAGCTGGAGAGCTGCATTTGATGGCTATCATTTAAAACCAGAGACCTGGACTGTCAAGTCCTTCGGCAAGTTGCTAGCTCTACCTCACTTCACATGTGGCCAGTTGCAGGAGTTCTAGTGAGCACATGGACTCAGAAGAAAAATCACACCCTTGGGATGCCTGGGCGGGGAAGAATTGGGCATTTTTCCCGACCCAAAATATCCTTGCTCAAAAAAACACTGGTCTTGGAACTTTCAGAGGAGTGAATTCTCTGCATTGGTGACTACAGACTGAGAACATGTCCTTCGGATCTTGAGATCCACTTCAAGAAATTAGTGAAATATTGGATGAACTGTCTTGTTATGCATGATTTAGAATAACAGTCCCCCACTCCAGGGTTGGTGATGATATTCAGTGGTAGTCCACTTGCCTAACCATGTTCAATCTCTGGCATTGTAATAAGGAAAAAATTATGTTTTCCTCAAGAAACAATACTCTGTTAAACATAGCCTCATCCTGTGGTGGTAGGAAATAGATATAGACATGTAGATATACTCACACATTGGTAAGGTTACATCAGCTGTCGGGATGGAACCCAGGGCCCTGCACAGGCTAGACAAATACTTTACCACTTAGCTGTATCTCCAGGCTCTGAATGGGAATATTTATAATGTTTAAACAATAATGAAGTCCCTGGCTATGACAGAATATATGTAAGCCCTTCCAGGTGCCAGTGGCCAGCCCCTGACTCCAGGCTACTCTAACAGGCTGTAATGGCAGTTTCCAGCACCTTTGAGATGCAGGTGGCAAAGCTCTGCCTACAGAGAAAAAAAAAAAAGCCCAAGATCAGGCCACAAAGTCCCACCAATCCCAGGCCACCCTAGAAAGCCCCCCCACAAGAAACCCTATGTAAAGCCTGCCTCCTGTGAAGATCTTTGCTGCTTCTCTCAAGCAGAGGCAGCCATCCTCTTGTGTCTTTCCTAGTAAATCTCTTGTGTGAGGTTTGTTGTGCAATGTGACTTTGTGGTATTCCTTGGCTCCCAACTGCCAGGATACCTTTCCCCTCAGAGCTGTAACACTTACAATATGCCTGTCTGTAATCCCAGCACTCTGGAGGCTTAATTGTGAGCTTGAGGCTACCCTGACCTGACCTTATCTTAATATATAAAAAAAATTAGTATATAAATATTAAAATTATATAGATATCAAAGAAAAGGTAATTTTTCCATTCTGGGTTGGTATTTTAATAATTTCAGATATATTGTCTCAGTCATTTCCTATACATGTGCATAATGCACATAAGGAACATTTTGTTGAAGAGTTTCGCTAGTGTGAGAGGCTACGTTCATATCTACTGTCCTAACCTTCACCCTTACTTAATAATGTGCAATGGTCATCTTACTGTTTGTAAGTTGGTGCCAAGTATTCCATCGTGTGCTTATTATAACCAACACCTTCACTTTTCATTGCAAAAAAAAGAAAAAGGAAATAAAAGAAAAAAACCTGTAAACATTCTTGAACATTTATATCTTTGTCTGGTTGTCAAGTAGTTTCTGAATTATAAACACTATAGGTAGCTTTGTGATTCCATACATTGAAATGTTCATATTCATTACTGTAGTCATGTTCTGCAAACTCTTCCCAGTAGTGAGTGGTATAACATACTATCATTGGAACTAACTTCACATGAGGCCTATTTTCAATGATACTCATCATGTGAAATAATCATCATGGGCATGAAGTAGGCAATACATTAAAAAACACAAACTCAACTACTAGACCAAGAACCAGAAGCTTCAGGGAGCCTGCTTTATAGAAGTCAATAGTGCATTACCCACTTGATGGCAGACTGAGCCAAATCATGGATGTTTGTAGCTGGAGTTTTCTCCAGTCCTGCCTGGCCCACGCTCAGGACAAATCTCTCTTACCCGCCAGTCCCACAGCCACTCAGACCCAACCAAGTAAACACACACAGACTTGTATTGCTTACAAACTGTATGGCTGTGGCAGGCTTCTTGTTATCTACTTCTTCTACCTTAAATTAACCCATTTCTATTAGTCTATACTTTGCCACGTGGCTCGTGGCTTACCGGTACCTTAACATGTCGCTTGTCATGGCGGCGGCTGGCAGTGTCTCTCTGCCTCAGCCTTCCACTTCCCAGAATTCTCCTCCTTGTCCTGCCTATACTTCCTGCCTGGCTACTGGCCAATCAGTGTTTTATTTATTAACCAATCATAGCAACACATTTAACATACAGAACATCCCACAGCAGATATTGGATAGGGTCAGATAATTAAATGAGGAAATAAGTAACATTATGGAAAAACACTAGTATTCATGATGTGCTTAACATGAGAAAGTGTGACTGGGAACTTTGAAGCAACTTCTCTCCAGAAGATATAGTGAAGTAGGTTCATATCTAGTCAGAAAGGCAGAGGGTGTGGCCTTCAACTGTACAGGTCTACTTGTTTTTCACATCGCAGTTACTATGTGTGGGTCAGAACTACTCTCTCAAGATATATCATGACTTCTCAAAGTATGGATTTTCTTTATGTGACTTCTGGATAGTGAGAATTTGCACCTTTATTTCCCACAGGAGATTATTTTCTTCATTGATGAGTATGGCAAACAGGCTTGACATCCTTTCTGAGATAAAATGATTGATGATTCAAATTCTTTTAAAACATTTATTCTCCTAAACTACAGAATGCTCCACGAGCACTGAAGATGACATTGTGTGAAGTGTTAATCTTTAATACATTTATGTGCTAAATATGATTTTCAACAGTGTAGATCTTCTTTTAATTTGGAAAGACCTACAGAATATCTGAGCGCCAAATCTGATTTAGCATTCAGGACACTGGCCTGTGTTTCTCAACACTATGATTTCCATGCCAAAGGGAGCACACTGGGGTTCACTGGCCATTTCACAACACCCCCTCCCCATGCTGTGCACACCAAGAAGCCTCCTCCGCATGACCAGTGGTGCATGAAGCAATGAAATCTACCAGGAAGGATTTGTTTGCCTTTCTAAAGGCATCAGACTTCTCCAAAGACCAATCCAGAAACATAATTGCTATCAAACATCTTTGTTAATCTCTGTTAAAAACTGCCTGCCTCTGTCTGCCTCTCCCAAGTGCTGGGATTAAAAGTGTGCTCCACTGTGCCTGGCAGTCCCAGACACTGTAAATGAAAGGCAGTAATTCTCTAATGCTACAAATTGATAACAGAAATCGCCAGGAAGTGTCATCTATGGCAAAAGCTGTCTACCTCTTTATTACCTCTCAGTCAATCAACTATCCATTTCTGATGTGTGTTAAGAACTAGGTATCATTTGCTATGAATTGGTTAGGAATTTCGTTTATCCCCCTTCTTTTTCTGAAAAAGAAAATCATTTAATGTTTTTGGTTAAAAAAATTAACAATTTGCAAACTCATTTGTATATTAAAGCCTGTGTTTTTTCAAATACTCATTGGTGTTTAACTATATTTTTGACATTCGTATTGTTTTAAAATATTCTTTAGAATATACTCACATTGGACTGGAGGTGGGGGCCAGGGCATGCATGGTCTCATTGTGCTGCCCTGGCCCCCCACCCACCCCCAGCCCAATGAAAGGAAGAGTACTGGCCCACAGAAAACGTCCTCTGTGTAGTACCTTCTCCTACAAATTGTACGTGTTTTTATAAAATGGTTTTCTTTTCCTCTCTTGGGTGAGTCAAAGGAAGGAATCAGCATCCCTTCATTGCATTATCAGACGAGTCTATGAGCCCAGGCATTGGCAGTGATGCCAAGGCAGTTTCCCCACATCCAGGCGGCTCCCCCGGGCTTCTGATTGCTGATTTCCTTAGAGCATAGAAGCCATGGTCCCAGCTCCTGCCCTTTCCCCTACTTGCCTGGCCAAGCCATGCAAATGGCATTCTTGCTTTCTCACAAATCATTCCCAGGGACATTGTCTTCACTCTGTGCTAGACGGCTTTTTTTTCCTGTGTCCTTTGACATACTTCTGAGTTCCTCTTAAGTACAGAACAGGGACTATTTTAAATCAAGTCAGCAAGGCACCCCTCAGTTACCATCTTCATGTTTTTTTATTCAAGTGCGTGCATTGTCTTTATTTAAAAATACGTTTATCACAGAACAGGGTGAGACACTGATATTTGATAGCTGCAAAATATACCAGAAACATCAAACTGTAGTGAGCAGACATTTTTTCAAATGTCCATTATTTTGACTAGCTGCCTAGAACTATGATTTAAAAATAGAAGTTTAAAATGTATTAGAAGGCATATGAAACTGTGTAGATAACATGTAAACTCTATTTTATGTCATTTTTATCCAAAAATGTTATTATTCTTTCATAGAATATAAGGTATGTTGTTTTTAATAAATTTATTGATTCTGTTTTTCACTTCATCATACTCCTTCAATTACTGCAATTTTACAATGACATTCAGAAAATAATTAGAAAAAAACCATAGATTATACTGAGCTTCTAAGTTCAGCATATTCACTCTCTATGTCTTTCACATGTGTGTATTATTTTAATGTCTATTGTGTTTCCTACTGAGGCTTGCAACGGGAGAACGAGTTCCCGAAGGGAATGAAATAAACGAAGAGTCACTTCACAACCCTCCCCCTTCCCCTCTCTCTACAGTTGGAAATACCGCCTGGGACTCCCTGAAGATGACTTTATGAGAGACAACAGTCAAAATAATTTTCTCAAAGCTTCTTCATTGTTTATTACTATTTATTTGTTTAGTCAACAAGTCTTTAGGAAGTGCCTATGCCTTATACAAAGCACCTCCTATCAGCTGAGATCCCCGCTCTGCTCACACTGGACAGCTGTTTTCCATAAGTAATAGAGGTGAGTTAATTCACATAGTCCATAAAGCAGAGCACCTCGTCTCGGACATAGGATAGTTACGACTGCAACTTTTACTCTTGATGGTATCAGGGACAATAACAAACTTGGTGCCCCTGCCTTGTGGAGGGTAAATTATTGTGGGAGATTTGCTTGTGTTGTTACTCCAAGACCACCAATGGAGTGGGGCCTTTGTTCTGAGGGTGGGGTCCACATTCAACTGGCTGGAGTGGACCTTAGAGTTTTCTGGCAGACTCAGAGGAGGTAGAGGGACACACAAGAGGAATAAGGAGGGGTCAAAGGAGATGTCAGCCTTTCAAGCAAGGAAGCATGGAGAGTAGAGGTCGCTGATCGTTTTCTCTACCACTCTGTGGATCTATCAGATTTTACCCTAGTATCTGATTCCCGACCATTTTTTTAAATTAATAAAACAATAAAAGAAGCTGATTAATTAAACTTTTAAATAAATAAAGGTATTATGGAGTAATATTCTCATACAAGTGTCCCCAAGATTTAGGGGGATTAGTACCTCCACTCAGAGAAGGCAGGAAACCCTTCATGTGACGAATCATGCCTTAGTGCAAGGTTGAGGGTTGACGAGTGGCCCAAATGGTCACTGAGAGGACGCTGCAGGCAGAGGCGTTGCTTCATGCCACCTCTGATCATCCATGAATCAGCAGAGAAGAGGAAGCTGCAAATGTTCTGGGGCTACATTACAAGAGTCTTTACATCCTTTGCACAGGAATTGAGGCTTGGCGTGGGAAAATCACAGTGCATCCTTGAAAATAGTAAATCGTGGAAAAGCAAGCTTCATCATGTAACAGTAATTCCAGCAAAATTATAAAAATTGGGGCTGAAACCAAAAGTTAGACCTAAATGGGAAGCAGAGAAGCCAAAGGTCCATGGAAGGCACGAAAGCCAGAGGGATTCAGAAAGCACAGCAGAAGCCCACCCTGTCCCTGTAGGTCTTCCCACCTCTCCCTCTCCCTGTCTCTGTCCCTCTCCCTGTCTCTGTCTCTCTCCCTGTCTCTCTCTCTCCCTGTCTCTGTCTCTCTCTCTCCCTGTCTCTGTCCCTCTCCCTGTCCCTCTCCTTCTCCCTATCTCCCTCTCCCTTTATCTGTGTGTGTTAAACTGGCTTCTTAGATGCTTGAAGGTTCAACATCAGAGAACTTTTGCAGCTTGCCCAGACAGGTGACTGCTGAGCCCCATAAATGGGCCATGCTCCATTCCCCTTCTGCACCTTTCTGCCAAACAGAGCAGTGTGGTCTTCCGGCCACCTGCCCCAGAAGCACCTCATCATAGGCTGTTTAGGATGTCCACTCTTGGATCTTAATAAGATTCCCTTGGGGGCTAGACTTTCACACCCCACCACCACCAAAGGAAACTTTGAGAACCCCACAAGAGACCACTTACTAAGTGGTTCTTACTCAGAAGTCATCTTTTAACTGGCTGGGGAACTTTTAAAAGTTTTCTTGGAGGCCCCATCCCTCTGCAAATGTGAAGGCCTTGGGGGTGGGGGCGGGGTGAGCAGAGGTCTGACACAGTAAGGACATTCCCGGGGCTGGAAGCTTAGTCAGATTTAGAAACCACTGCCTACGATTGTCTTCCTGCTGAATTATACTTCTGATGCTTGAATAAATGAAATAATTAGTCCTCTGACCTTTCCTGGTATAATTACAAAGGGAGAGCTGGGTTGCAATTTCATAGAATTAGCCACAGAAAGATCTTGGAAAACAGGCTAAGATGAAAGAAGCTCCCTCGCATACCTTGTCACTGGTAAGTGATGGCCTTGAGACAGAGCAGCCAAGATGACCACAGGACTTAATAACGTGATGTCTAACAAGGTACGCATTATGCAGAAAACCTCCTGACAGGGGACAAAGAATTACCTTTGATCTAATCGATCGCATCAGAACCCTTTTCTCCCTCCTCCCTCACTGGCCCCAGAAGTCCAGGGAACTCCCTTTGCCCAGGCAATGCCTGTGTTTCCAGTTTGGAAAACGAAGATCATCATTTCTTAGGGCTCATCTGCCAGGGTGTATGCGGTTGATTAAATCTGAAAAGGATCTAATCTATAGGAACTGTTGGGGATGGGATGAGAATTAGGAGAGAAGAAAAATGTCCAATGAAGCAGCTTAAAGAGACGATAGCTTTCATTCTCAGGAGGTCTTTCCTAAGCCTGACTCCATATCAACCTTATTTGCAGAATTTTAAACAAGAACAAAGCCTGGGGGTGGAGCTCAGTTGTAGAGTGCTCACCTCCAATATGTGAGACTCTGGGTTTGATCCCCAGCACACACACACACACACACACACACACACACACACACACTAATACACACCCCAGTACACACACACACTTCAGTACACACACATGCACACTCCCATATAGCATGTATATTCATGTGTGGACACACACATGAAACCAACAACAAAGGAGATTTCTGGTTTCTGTCCATGGTATTAGAATCTAATGAGGCCCCGTGGCTCATGGATTAGACGCTGGTCTTACAGAATCTAATGCATACAGGATCATAGTTTATAGGACATACTATGGAATGAAAGCATGAAGTGGGAAGTGCTGCCAAAATAGACCATCATATTCCACTAGGTACCACCCCTTAAAGCGGATCTGGCCCTGCCTTTGGGGGGGGTAACGAACCCCTTGAGGCTGTGCCTGTTTTGTCTTTTTTCTATTGGACACATTAGAAGGGATTTTTACTGGCTTCTAAATGGAGATGATGCAAGAAAATTTCTTCCTGGAAATGTTTCAAGGGAGCACTGACTACAGCTCAGTCTTGCTCTAATTCATCCTGGTGGAAGATATAAACAGGTTTCTAGGAAGAGACCTTTTGAGAGCTTACAAGGAGGAAGGGAGATGGGCTCTTCCTGCGTTAGAGCCTGAGTCTTCCTATAGTGCATTTGCTTAACAACCACTGAAAGAATAGAGTGTCAGTACCAGAGAACTACCAGGAAAAAGGAGAGTGTACTCTGAAGTACGGACCTGTAGATGACAGGGATGTTTCCCCATTTGCCTGGGAAATTCCATAAAGAGCATTCCCACTGTAACTGAAAAGTACTTAGTCCAAGATTATTAGGGAAGGATCAACTCTGCTTGGAGAGCTGGGAAAGTCTGAAACGTTGCCTGAGCTCATGCCGAGGGATGAGCTGGAGTTTGCCAGGTAGAGAGGGAGTGGAGGTCCACACAGGCAGTTGAGTCTGAAAAGGATCTATGGATAGGAGAGAAGTGGGGGAGCACATAGTGAATGCACATAGGTAGATAATCTACAGTTTGGTGCTAAAGGAGCTTGAAGGGTAGAGATTAGCCATTGAAGTGTCTCTGGGGAAGGATGACTTGCTCTTCTTGGATGGGGGGGGGGGGCAGGGGCGGGATTGAGTCCTGCATGGTGTTGATCAGTAAGAAGTCATCAAGCAGAACTCCGGGACAAGTTCGTTTCTCCATCAAGTTAGTCCTAACAGAACGGTGCAAGCAGGCATCACTCTATGGCTTGGCAGGCGAAGGTGTTTGCTCTCAGTGGACTTGAGTTCAATACCAGGGACACACATGGCTGAAGGAGAGAGGTGATGCCCACACATTTTCCTCTGATCTCCACAATCTTCGTGCACTGTGGCATAAACCCCCAAAATAAATAAGTGGAATTTTTAAATTAAAAAAAAATAGAAGGATGATGCAAGTGGTGGAGAGATTAGAAAAATCCCCTGATGACCCATTTTATCAAAACTACTACAATTGCAAGAAAAAAAGTTGAGAAAGGGTAAATAGGGTGATGAATGAGGAAGTGCCAGAAGTTAATCAATTAGATAGGTCATATCCAGAGGCCCAAGTCCATGCCTCCAAGTCAGCTCTCGATCACCGCACCTAAACCTGGACTATTGATAAGATCATTTTCTCAGTAGGTTTCCCTCTGTTGCTTGGAATCTAACTTTGGACAAACTGAAGCACCTTAGGATCCCCAAAACTCAGACCAAGCACCCAGAACTCAACCAGGGTTTCAAATCAGTGTTTACAATGCACCACACTGCCAAGGCTTCCCTGAGGTTTCCTGTGCAAGATCTGTGTGTGAGGTACCCTGAGTTGGGTGGGTGAACTCGGCAAATTCCAGGGGTAGCAAACCTCCATGTTCTGGCTGGGAAAGAGGTCCTGGAAACCGGAAAGGTGGGTAACGAATACCAACGATGAGATAAAATGATTATGTCTCTCCCCAGACATGAAGAAAACTTGGCAAGATTTTCTTTCCTAACACAGGAATGTGGCAGTGGGCTCACTGATGACCTGTTGCACATCACTGCCTCCCAAATGAGATCTCCCCCCTTGAAGACCGGCTGAAGACCAAGGCTTCGTCTCTAGCTGTTGAGTTGGACTTTCTAGGATGTGAACTCAAAAACCTACATGTTTAAAAAATGTTCTTATTCAGGGCCTGGAGAGATGCCTCCTGGGTAAGAGTGCTTGCGTTTTTCAGTTCCCAGCACCCAGGTCAGGTGGCTCATTATCAACTATAACTTCAGCTCCAGGAGATCCAGTGGCCTCTTTCTGACTCCTGTGAGCACTGCACTCATCTACAATCCACCAATCCACAAACAGAGTTTTAAAAAATTCTTATACGAAGTCGTATACTGATGAATATCTATAATCCTAGCACATGGGAGGCTGAAGAAGGAGGATTGCAAGTCTCCCTAGACTATGTAGTGAGACCTTGAATCAAAAAATCACAACAAAGAATCATCTATGCAATGAAAAATAGTCACCTGACTAAGAGCTTAGTCATCTAATTTAACCTCTCTGAGTACTTTGGTCTTAGTTATTTTATCTACATAAGCAAAATAATTTCCCTAGAGATATTTTATTTCAAAAATGACCTTATCTTCCTAGAGCCCTGAAGTTGGATCTGATTATCTAACTATTATCTGATAGCAACAGTTCCAGAGCCTACTATTCAATTATATTTTTTTCCTATCAATCATTTTGGAAGATTCATCCTGACTTCTTTTTTTTTTTTTTTTTTTAAGATTTATTTATTATGTATACGGTGTTCTGTCTGCATGTTTGCCTACAGGTCAGAAGAGGTCATCAGGTCTCATTACGGATGGTTATGAGCCACCATGTGGTTGCTGGAATTGAACTCAGGACCTCTGGAAGTATAGCCAGTGCTCTCAACCGCTGAGCCATCTCTCCAGCCCCCATTCCTACTTCTTTGTATTTATACAATCCCCTTCCACAAAATGTAATTTAATATCCATCTTCTTTGTGGAACAAATGCCACTTAGACTGTTCCTCTTTGTCTTCTGAAGTCTTGGCACATTAGAACTTCCATCAGTAATGTGGCCCAAGACAGCAGTGGCTTTGTGGTGACCAAATGCTGACACAACATTATGACTCATATTGACATCAGGGACTGTTTTGTTGATGAGATTGACAAAAAATCCTGTAAGTTACCATTTAAAATAGTTTTATCCCAGTGTGGTCATACACTCCTATAATCTCAGCTTTGGGGAAGCTGAGGCAGGAGGATGAAAAGTTTGAAGTCATCTTGGCTAGATAATCAAATGCAGCAAAGGAAAACAGACCGTGATCACAGCCAATCATCATGGAACAGCCCCCTGAAAAGCCTGCTGTACAACTGCTTCAAGCTTAGTGCTTGATGGATCTAAGTCCCTATGATTTTAGTTTTCATTAACTAAATCTAGCTAACAGTCTGGTGTCTGTTTCCAAGCGTCTCAATTCAGAAACAGTTTGAATTATTTCCGAACTACTCAGTTTTAACTAAATATTTTTAAAGGTAAGCTTTGTACTTGTGTGTGGCTTGTGAGGGAAGTGACTATGACTGAAATACAATGTTGCTGAAGCTGCGGAGACGGCTCAGTGGCTAATGTGCCTGCTGTGTAAGCACAAGTACTTGAGTTTGGTTTCCCATCACCCACATAAAACCTGGGCATGGAAGAAAGTGCCCAGCACTTTGGAGGGTGGAGACAGGTGGCTGGCACACTGACCAGCCAGCCTAAGGTACTTGGCATGTTTCAGGCCAGAGAGTGACCCTGTCTCAATAAACAAAGTGGAGGGGTGCCTAAGGAAGAATGACGTGCACAAACGTGTGTGCGCATTCACACACACACACACACACACACACACACACACACACACTTCATTGATGTAAGATTATAAGCAGTCATTGTTCTTAACTAATTTGATAGCAGAAGGTCCTTAAATATTATCTAATTATCAATTTTAACCAGTTGAATTGTTTGAAATATCCTTGTCTTCTTATCTGGAACTCAGACTTTTGAAACCTGAAGTCTTCAGGTTTGGAAGAGGAAGAAGAACATTCACCTCCTTAATGAACAATTACGTAGAGACAGGAAGTCTAAGATGTGCAGAGTGGAGCCTCAGTGTCTCTCTGGCGATCCTGTGTGCTGTATGCGTTGAGCGAAACTAACGCAGCAGCAGAAAGGAGCCCTGTGCCTCCTCCAGGACCGTCCCCATCATGTTGGTCACGGGTCTTCCATTATCTTTACTGCATTTTTCTCTATAATTGCTCAAAAGACGGAATACTAAGAAAATTTACAACTATAAAGTTATTTATCCGGTAATCAGGCTTCTTGACGACCTACTTGACATTGTTCGAGTGTTCCAGAATGTGCTGTATGAAAAAGGGAAGCAGGAAAGGGTGGAGACTGGGGATAGGCAGCTAAGAAAGCAAGGGACATGAAAAATATTCTCTTAGCCGTGACTGAGCAAGTAACTAGAAAACAATTCAAGGGTTATATCCGGTAGCATTGTTCTTCTAAAGAGTTTACTAGAACATAATATCTTAAAAATATCAGAACCAAAGGTTTAGGGATAGGTGAGTCAAATAACAAATGTTTAGAAGTCACTGGGTCAATAAAGAATTACAATTGTGATGGGTCTTAGCAATTTTTGCCTTCATAGGTCCCTTCTACCATGATAATATCAATATTAAAAACTGCTTTTGCTATAACTTTAAACATTTAAAGCATTTTTTCTAATACAGACAAAATTTAACAGATTGTTTTAGGACACCCAAAACTTTACATTTTCCTGGAATGAGAGAATCATGGAAACATTTTTCACGGAGTTCAGTTTTTTTCTTTTAAGACATTAAGATTCTTAACGGTTTCAGAAAGTATCACGAGCCGTCTGCACTGTGTCTGTACCTAGTGGAGACACTAGTCCTGTGTCTGTGAGATGGAGTCCATCCCTGGGGTGAAGCAAGATGTCTTTCTGGGCCATTGTCTGTTTCTCTGGGAATGGAAGCTCTGTGTGGTGGATAGTCAGTAGTCCATTCAAAGCAGAAGCTGGAGTGGATCTCCTCATCAAGGATCTCAGATCCATTTACTAACTAAATTATGACCTAACGTGGGAAGCTGTGCTTACAGCCCTGCACGGTGACTTTCCAGTGTTCTCTGGTTCCACGAGCTTCTGGGAGGTTCGCAGCGTGTTTCACCAGCACTTAAGAGCTTCCTCAGGCCTTAGAGGAACGTAGTGAAAACCGCCATGGATTAAGATGAATTAATAAACTGAATAACTTAATAGTCATTAAGAGTTGGTGATGAAAATGACGACGATGACGCCAATAGTCATTGTTTTTTCTTACACTTGTTTATTCATTAAAAAAGGAATATAAGTATATGAACTTTCACTTGTCTCCCTGATCAAATACACTTAACGTTCTCTGCTTACTATTTAACAATGCTATTCCTATCCCCAGAGAAAATAATAATAAATTATAAATGCTTTATAATTTCATAAAAATACCATAAATTATTTTTTAAACCCGAGATTTATTAAACCAGAATTAAATTAAAATGGACATTAAATTAAAATGAATTAAAGGGGACACCTCTGTTGCTGATACTGCAGCAAACTGGGAAACTGATCAAAGAAATTACAAGAAATAGCCAAAGCCTCTTCTGATGCTACAATTATGCAAAAATAATAGCAAGCTCCTCATCTCTAATCAATAAAAATGTTCATTTCAGTACTATGCTTTGGCATATTTGTCTAGAAGACAGATTCTTTTGAAAATCATGGTTCCTAAGACCCAGTTGTTGCCCTCACTCACTCCTACTTCATTAATTCTAATTTTAACAGGCCTCCCATAATTGGAAACATTAATTAAATAATAGAAAAGTTATATTTCCATTTTGTGAAAGCTCTAGACTGTGCCCTAATTAACAAAGATCATATTGAAAGAATTAATTGCATTGGGCCTGGGATTATGGCTCAGTCAGAGGGTGTTTGCCTAGCATGCATGAAACCCTGGGTTCAGTCCCCAGAATCCTATTGGCCAGGCATGATGGCCATGCTGTAATCTAAAGACTGAGAAGATAATGGCAGGGAAGATTAGGAGTTCAAGGTCACCCTGGACTATACAGTGGGTTTGAAACCAGCCTGGAATGCATGAGACCCTATCAGAAGAGGAAGGAAGGAAGGGAAAGAGGGAGGAAGGATGGAAGAAGAGAGGAAAGGGTAGAAAGAGAAAAATGTATGTAACCATAGCAACACTGAAAAGGACCAAGGACATGAGCAAGTGAAGCAAAGTCACAGGACAGAGGCACAAGAATGCTCATAAGAAATAAGGTAGACATGCTAACAACAGTTGTGAAGTCACGGAGTTAGAAATAAGAACAAAAGTGGGGAGTTGTAAACCATTCCTGGAGCAAATTTTGGTGTCTAAGATAATTTCAAGGTAGGAGAGATTTAAATTTCATCAGTTTGAATTTGAAATATCCTGTCATTCACCCATTATGCTTCTGTGTTTCCTTTAGAGTTGAGAGGTATTTGTTTTACTCGCCTCTCTAGTAATAGCTTTATGTCATGTGTACAGTGTGTCCTAAGTACCAGGAAACACTCTAAGTGAGTTAATGTAGACTGAATATTTTAATCTCCACAGCAACCCTATGATGTGAGGATAACTGTCATCACACTTTTACAGCTGGGTAGACTGAGGCATAGAAATGTTTGGTTATTTAATTCAGGGCACCCGGAGGCATAGCAGCAGAGTCCCACGTTGAACTTCAAGTGCCTGTGGCAAACCCTCCTATGGTTTGTAAGCAGCATATGTGGACTGACCACCTGGTACACTGGTCCCCCAGAGGCTGCCCAAAACAACCTGTAGCCTTGAAAGAGTCACTGTCAATGACCTTTGTCTGTCTGAGATCCACATACCCACTCCAGATTAGAACGCTATACAATGTTCTCTGTGAGAGCCCCATGGACAGCTAGGCTGGGTCTGCTGCAAAATGACTTCCCTAGAGACAGGAAGTAAATGGTGAGAGGCTCCCTTCTTCATGCTTGCTCTTATGCCTCTAATATTCTTCTAATATGGACCCCCTTTGATCCATAGGCAATTAACATCACCCTACTTCTTAGTAGCATTTCATTTGTTCCTATCCCATATTTTATCTAAGTACTTCCTGAATCTAAATTTATGTGATCTTCCAAATTTAAATACCAGCCTAAAAGAAAATAGAACATTGTTTTGGGGTCATGACCCTTTTGGGGTTCAAATATCAAATGCTCTTCATATCAGATATCCTTCATATCAGATATTTACATTATAATTCATAACAGCAAAATTACAGTTGAAGTAGCAACGAAATAATTTTGTGGTTGGAGTCACTGCAACATGAGGAACTGTAAAGGGTTACAGCATTAGGAAAGTTGAGAACCATTGAAATAGAAGATTGAATTATTTACAACCTGTGGCGGTGGTGGGGTTGTCTCAGGAATCAATTGAAGAGACTTATTATCTTTTAAACAAGAAGCTATTTCCTCTGTGCTCACAGAGTTGACAAATACCGGCTTACATTTGTCCTAATCAATTTAATTATTTTATATTTGTGTTAATTTCTCTGGGAATTGGACAATTGTGTGAACACAGGAGTTTGAAAATGCAAAGACCTGTGGCTGGCAGTGTGTCTTCAGAGCTGGGAGAGCACATGCCCTTCCAGGCTCCCCAGATTTCAGCCGAGTGTTTGAAGTTAAGAAGAAGCTGACATCTGTACAGTTTGTAAGAGGGCAGAGAGAAGAGAAAAGCCTCCAGGGTACCGCTGCATTAACAGCCCCACGCCCATCCTGTCACGGTTGTCTGCATTCCGACCCCCAAGACTTGTCGAGCCTGAGCTCATCCAGTATTCAAAAATGACAGAGATTAACCCAGCCCTTTCCCAGCAATGTCTGGCTGTGAAAGAGATCTCAAAGACAGAAAGCTTTTTGAAGAGCCAAAGAAAACAGCGTCATTTGAGGACTCCTGATAGGAGATATCAGGGAGGTGGAAGAATTCGAAAAGGCTTACACTAAACACATGGATCTCATATTGGGAATAAACTTTTGGACAAGTAACTATGATGCTACTCCTCCATTCTGTAGACAACCTACTTTTTCTTCACTTACATGTTTTCCTTTATATCTAAACCTCGTAAGTTTTGGGGAATTTGCAAAAAACTGAAAATACATCAAAACTAAGAAATTGATGGTTTAGAAAAAGCCGGCATGACTAGGCACTTGTTAGAACAGATCAAAGTTAAGGCTATTCCATCCACTGGCAAGGAGGTGACAAAACGGACATTTCACACAGTGCTGCTGGGGGTGTCTGAGAGCATGTTCTTTAACATCAAGTTTGTGTTTACCGTACACCCAGCCATTCCAGTCCTATGTATTTACCCAAGAGAAACGTGACGGAGAATGTGTCTAGCATAGCCAATAATCAGGGCTCTACCCTAGCACAGGATGGGGGCAAGAACATAAACTCAGATTTAAAAACAAAAGAGATGGGAACATTTTTAAAAGACTTAAATGTTAAAAGTGGTTCAGATATCAATGCTGTGTTAGTAAATGACCCAGTCGACACTTACTACTGTACAGAGCGCCACCTTGAGGAAAGCCGTGGGAAATGCTGTTTCATGTTTAACAAAGCTGGAGTCTTTGATCCACTCGCCCAGTATTTACACAGCACTTCTAGGTATACAAAGCCTTGTTCTGCCTTCTGGGAACATAGTGAACCCAAACCAAAACCAAACAATGTCCTTCTTCTTGGAATTTATCAGTGAAGAATGTCAGTTTTTCTTCTTAAATCGTGTATGGCCATACGCAAACTAATTCTTAAAATACCTATAAATGTAGAGAAACATTACAGAAAGCTTTTCTGTATCACAAATTGTTAAACCAGAGCACCACACATTTTTCTTCCCTAATGAATTTTATAGCAGAGATTTGTATAAATCAGGGCTTATTGTACCATTCCATTTAGATTATCCCAAGAATTTTAGCGGGTGGTGTGGCACACTACTATCCACCACCCCCAGGACTGAGGTACATGCCTCCCTTACCTAGCCGAAGGGGGGGCTTCTGAGGACACACAGCTGCGGCCCACCCTGGTGCCTTCTCATCAAACTGTCATTGACTGTGTCTTCCAGGGGAGTATTTACACCTGAATATCCCAAAGCGTTCCCCAGCCTCCACCTCAATCTGCGTGTCAGCCTGGGTAGACTCTTTTGCTGTCTTCAAATCTACTAATTTCTGTCTTAGTGTTTTAGTTGTTCATAGTCTTATGTAGCAAATGCTCATTTCTGACATTTTATCGGCTTTAGTGTTAGCGCTTTTGTGATCTTCCATTAGTCACGTTATGATCGGGTTCATTAAATCCATCAGCATTTGAGCGTATTTATAGCTTCAAGTCCATATCTGCTAACTCCATTATCTCTGTCACTTCTGGATGTGTTTCAAAGTGAGATGTTTTCCATTGATAGGCTGTTTTCCTGTTTCTTGTCTTGTTTAACGATTTTGGAGTGGAGCACAGACAATATAAACATAGTCTTCTTGAATGCTGTGTGTTGTCTTCATTTAAGGAGTGCTGGTCATTGTTCTTTTTTCCTTTACTCCTTTAAAAGTTATCCTAATATAATGTTTTTACTTTTTGAGACTTGCACAAAAGCAGAGGATGTATTTACATCATATTTAACTCCTCCACTACAACTCACTTTACTCTGCCCAAGCCTTAAGTTTAATTCAGCTGACTCTGGCACAGTTTTTACTCCAGGCATAGGTTAGCTCTGCTGCCAAGACCAGCCACTTGTGGGTCTTTTCTAAGTGCTAAGGGCAGAGACTGGCTGCTCTACCTAGCCTCAACTCCACTCCTTGCCCTCTTGGAGGTCTGCCGAGGGCTCATTCCACAGCAATTTGGCCATTTGATCCCTGGCTTCACTGAAGTTTTCACTGTGTGCAAGTGCAGGGCACCCGTCCCTCTGACATGTGGACTCCTGCTTTCTGTAGCCTCCCTCTCCTCCAGAACTCTACCCTCCTCTTTCAGGTGCCTTAAAATTCTGTTCAAACTGCTGGGAGGCCTCTCTGTTCTTACTACCGAGTCTCAGCACTACCATCAAAGCTGTTCCTAAGCAAGACACTGTGTCTGTGGTGGGGCCCATGTCAAATATTTCCCTTTCCTAAGCCATCATGGTCTTGGATTTCCTATGTTCTAATCTCTGAAAACATCTGCTTCTGATATTTTAGCCAGTGTTCTAGCTGTTCATGACACAGGGGCAACCCTAATCCTTGTGTCAACAATGACACAGAATCAAATGCCCACCTTCCGGTACCTCTCATCCGTGTGCAGTACATCACTGATACACGCTCACCTCCGGAATGCAAAGCATGCAGTTTATGACATCCTTAGGATGTTTTGTTTACTTGTGGTGCTAGAGGTCAAATCCAAGGCCTTGCACATGCTAATCAAGTGCTCTTCCACTGAGCTATATTTCCATGCTAAATCTTGTTCATTAAGATGCATTTGACAGCTATTATGGGTTGTGAGTGAGGAGCATGACTTTTACCTATCTAGAAAGTAAACACGTAGTGCAAAGTGATCTGCAGAGGAAGAGAGGTGCTACAGTCTAGACTCAAGCAATTCCGTTCTGGATTAACCAAGTGTTTACCATCCAGGATTTATCAGAACCTTGTTATTTTGAAACATATTTTAGTCTCTACTTAAAGGAGTAGACAAAGTTTGTCAAGATAATACAGCATCTTTCACATGTATTCCACCCTTGATAAGTGGGTGCTTGGTGTTCAAGGACCACAAAATCCATTACTCAAAATCAAGAAAAATAATATACCCTAGTAATATAGGAGGTTTTTTTGGGGGGGGTGAGATGATAAAAGTGTTTATAATTAGATTATGATTGACAACTTTATAGAAACCCTAAATATATCATTGAGCCGTGAACTTTATTGTGTGTGAACTGCATCTTGATAAAGCTTTAAAAAAAAAAACACCCTTTACTTGAAATAATTGATGTGAATTTTATCTCATTGCTTCATCACAACTTTATGCAGTAATTGTATCCTTTTCCATGCCCATCTGCATCATCTTTAGAGCAACAGGATGCAAAGTACTTAATTCCTGGCAATGATTGACGTAGGTAACATTTTAGTATGAAAAGGCTGGGTGTAACCAAGAGAAAATGAGGACTATTAGACAGGAAGTGAATAGATCATTTTGAAGGTGTTCTCTGGAACCTTCCCTGGCAATGAGAGAAGCATGAGGCATGCAACATGAGGCGCTGCTTGGGGTTTGGGTTTTTTTTTTTTTTGTTGTTTTTTTTTTTTTGGTATCTGCATCCTATAGACTGGAGGAAAGGTCCATTGCTAGAAACATGAAGAGTGCTAGGAATTAACATTAACCTGTACGTTTTATACAAAGAAGCCCCTTCTCTTGAGTGAGGAAAATCTGACTCTTTTACCACAAAGCTTAAAGAGCCCTGTTTGCACTGGCTTCGGACTGTATTCAAGTTATTTACGTAACTGTCTCATCAACAATCTGGTCAAGGCGGTGTATGCCTGTAGTCCCCCCTTCCCTGCTTCTCAGGAGGCTGAGACAGGAGCATCACTTGATCTGGAAATTCAGGGCCAGTCTGAACACCATACTGAGAGTCCATCTCCAAACGCCTCCAGATCTAGCCAGCTATTGTGGTGCACATCTGCAGCGCTAACATACAAGAAGCTTGGAAAGGAGGGCTGCTGAGAGTTTGAGGCCAGCCCAGGCTATATAGCAAGATCCATTCAAAGGAAAACAAAATAAAAACCAAAAGGCAAACAAACAAACAAATTCTGCTTAAAGTGGTTTAGAGCTACAGCTCTGTTTTTGTTTTTTTTTTTGTTTTTTTTTATTTTGTCCATAAGGATGTGACATGCTGGTAGCATTCGCTAAGACAATATCGCAATAGAAAAAGGATCCTGCTGCCTTCCTGCCTCGGGCACCTCAGTTCTCTACTCTGTTGAGTGAAGAATTCTACTCTTGGATCCTCAGCATCCTGCCCAGTGCTAAAAGTATATTTTCACGTCATCCCCACACTGCGTCAATCTAAACACTTCCCAAACATCTAACACCCATCAGTGTTCCCGAGAGAAAGCACTAACCTGTAATGCTAGCCTAAAACCTGGGTGCTCTCCTGCTTCGCTGACTCTGACATTAGGCCTCTTGTCCTTAGATCCAATCACTGAGTTACAGTTTCTGGAAACGCGGTCTCACACAGGGCATTGATGAGTTGCGGCTGGGCTCTCTCTATCCTTGTGTCTGCGGCTGAGGCAGGTGATCTCCCTGACCCCTTAAAGACATGAGAGTTTAGGTAGGGTACATTTCTCAGGCTTTACAAGTTCAAGTTAACACTTCTAGGTTTTTAAATGTTTCTATTACAGTTATTTATTCCATATGTATGCCTGTGTGAGCACCCACATGCATGCATATTCCAGGCATGTGTGTGGAAGTGAGAGGAAAACTTTCAGGGGTCCATTCTACCCTTCTACCATGCAGGTCCTAAGGATGGAACTTGGGTCACTAGGCTTGGTAGCAAGTGCCTTTACCTGCTGAGATGCCTTACAAGCCCTCAAGTTAATAGTTTGAATTGTATATTATTGTTATTACACACAGACACCAAAAGAAACTCTAATAAGTATTACCTTTCTTTCTAGGGAAGCATCTGGCATCACAGCTAAAGAACATGGAGTTTTGAGTCACAAGCTTAGTTTGTAACTCTGTGCTGGTGTTGATGAGCTGAGGGTCTTTAGACAAATATGTAAGCTCTCTGAATCTTAGTCCACGCCTTTATAAATATCTCACAGAGAAGATGAACTTACTCAGAGGAAATGTTTATCACAGTGACTGTTGCTGAAGCATGGCTCAGAAAAACAATCAGTAATGTGGTGTGGATTGTGAATTAGGCTCAAATTCCCATGTGTTGGTGGCTTAGTCCCCAGGGTACAGAGCTATTAGGAAGCGTGGGACTAAGACTCAGTGGGAAGGAGTTAGGTCACTGGGGGCTTGTTCAGTCAAGGGGACTTGAGCCCCCTAACTCCCCTTTTCTCCCTTTGCTCCTTGGCCCATGAGGACAATAGGTTTCCTCTAGTGCACACTCCCTGCCTTGATGTCACACCTTGCCACAGGCCGAAAACGCAAAAGAACCATTCAGTCATAGAGTAGTCTCTGAAACCATGAACCAAAATAAGTCTTGTCTCTTTTGAAGTTTATTTTCTTTCCTGGTCCTTTATACAAAAATACAAAATTGGTGAGCACAGTTTAATATCAATATTGACATTTATTGTTCATCTCAGGTTATTATCAGCTCAATTATTCAAGTAGGACATTACTTCTTCAAACATTTACTAGAAAGAAAATATTGAACATTAACCTCATTTAAATAACCTGTGTAATCATTTATTTATGCTTAGTTTAATGAGATGGAGTCTTGTTGTGTAGCCTAGGCTTATACTCAAGATCCCCCTGCCATCAGAGTGATTGGATTACAGGTGTGCATGACCATGCTTAGATCTACTTGTTTTTAGTGAGTGGGTTTTTCTGTCTTTTCTAGTAATGTATTGGGAACATCTAACTTTCAGAATATGACCTAAAGAGAAAAACAGAACTATACAGACTATGAAGAGCTGGTTATACCTCCTTTAGATAATTCCATATCCCTCAAATACTCTAAATAATGATGATTGACATGAGCCAGGTGGTACACACTACATCAAGGCTGTGGTGTGGGAAGACCACAGTATTCAGTATTCTCTAAATACTGAACAGAGAAGGTAGAACTGAACCTTTGCTTCTCTGCCCAGACTGAAGTCTTTGTCACTGATGTCTTTTTGCTAATTACAAAATTCATTTCAAAATTAGTTACAAAATGAAGTCGCAAAAGTGATGTCAGAGCATTCTGTCCAGGAGCAATCACTTGCTTTGTAACATTTTGCTTATGAATTCCCCAAGATTAGAGTAGACAGTGAACTGATGAGGGCCTTTTTAACCCATCTACAATGTTAGGTGACTGATCCATGTAGTTTCTACAATCAGCCCAGGCCTGACGTGAGTTCCAATACAGGTAGAGCAGACTGCCCTCCATTGTGGTGGCCATGCTTGTAATGTTCTTTGTAACACAGTTGGGCATTCAGACGGACTGTTCCTTAATTCTAAATGTGTCTTTCATGTTCAACTCTAGCGTAACACTATGTCCTATGCTGTTTATTCAAAGATAATGTTATTTATCAATACAGTCAAGATCACATTTAATTAGCATAGATATGCTATACTTATTGACAGAGGAAAATATCTGCATGCAGTCCTCTCTGAATCCTGGCTGTGTATTGCGCAGACGAGGCTACCCCCCTCACAGATTCTGTTGCTAAACTCTACCATACAGCCAAATTTAAAAGGAGAGCCACATGTTGATATTTATGCAAGAAGTCATAAGATTTTACTTGGGAATTTTATTTAAATAACATTAGCAATTTGGGTCACAATTTGAGAACACCAAGACCTTGAGATTGAATGTTCTTATATTCTCTCGTACGTACGAGTACAGATGACATTATTCAGTGCACTTTCCTGGAAGACAGAAGATGGAAATATTTCAGTAAAGCTGATAAAATTGACATCTAGGAAATATTAACTAAGCACTATCCCATATGAGAATTCTGGGAATTTTGAAAAGAGATCTATATTAGATTACACAGACAGGTACTGCTGGTGTACATAGTATCCATAGTGGGTCTATACACACAGGCTATGCAAACGTATACTCAGAGATCTGAAAAGAGGAGGGACTATCGTTTGCAATCTGAAGCTTTTATTTACATATTTTAAGGCGCTACATCAAAGCATTTTTGCTATCTTGTGTACTGTCCAGTTTTTAAATAAGAATACTAACGTACATGGATATAGCATTGCACGGTTTTCAGAAAACAGACAAATTCAGCTCTCTCAGAAAGCCTTCTGAGATACCACTTAAGGAATTGTGAGTCATGGGAAGATTAAATGACTTGTCCAAAGTTCTGATTGACAGAGATAAAACCTTAGATTCTGAGTCTAAGTGTTCTTCCTAGCGAAATTAGTTGCTACTATTGAACCATTGTTTGCCTATTGGTTAATGTTATTCTTTCTTTCTTCAAGACAGGGTTTCTCTGTGTAGCCCTGGTTGCTCTGAAACTCACTCTATAGACCAGGCTGGTCTTGAACTCACAGAGTTCCACCCGCCTCTGGCTTCCAAGAGCTGAGATTAAAGGCATGGGCCACCACCATCCAGCAATAAACTCATTCTTAATCCTCTCCTTTTGATGTTACAAAAAAATAAAATTCAGCCTTCCTTACAGCAAGAAAAATGTCCTGTATTAAGAGTGAGGACAGACCTTTTTCTTTTCCTTAATGCAGATCTTGTGTCTTTCCTTTGAACTATGTTACATTATGCCAGAGATTGCCACAGATAGTTTTCTTTTTCTTTTTTCTTTTTTTTTTCCATTGGTGCTGGTAGAGTTTGGGATAAGAATCATTGCCTGGATTCCCTCCCATCTCTAGAAGTGGGAAAGGTATCTGGGAAGCCTTGCTGAGAGAAGCAGAAGAATTCAAAAAAAGGCTAATTGGCATTCAGCCAGGTGAGTTCTAATCCCAACACCTCCACACTAGCTTTCTGTGAGTAGGTAGGTCAGTGTATGCATGATGTGTTTTCTGTTCTGTTTGATGGACTAGTGCGTCTTAGCTCACAGGATTAGAATGAGGATTAAGTCAAGAACAACATGGGGATGCTGTAGAGACACACACTTGCCCTGAGTCAGGTTTCCTCGCCCTTACACTGGGAAGCACTGCAGCACCTGAACTTCACACCTAACTTAAACCCTCTCTTCTTCTAAGCAGTGACAAATCAATCCTGTCCCGGGGCAGAGCACCACAGCAACCTTCCTTCACTGTTGGAGCCTTTATTGCACAAGTCTGCGCTTGCTTTCGCTCATGCGTAAATGGGAGAGCCAGGGACACATCTTTCAAATCTTTTTAGAGCTTCAACTCCTCAATCCATATGCATTTCAAATTCTTATGAAGACATGGTTGTCTGCAAATGTCTCCGCTCAACTCTTGTAAGAGAAGCAAGACTCATTTTCTTGCTTTAGGATAGGCTACTTGGGTGCTTTTCTGGTAGATGTTGTAGGAGCCAAGGAAAAAAAGTGAGAAACTGCTCACCACCACCATTTTCCCGTCGACCAGTCTTCTGCGGATCATGGCTTCTTTGCCATCCCAGTCCTGAACTTGAACCAAGGAGTCGTTATCTAAGACTACTATATTCTGTAAAACAGAACCGAATTCAGGTTGACACATTTGAGCATTGATGTCTCTTAGAAGGGGCTAAATTCACATTTGTTGGGACACTGTGGGTAATGACTTAAGGAAGAACTTTATCTTTTACAGTCTAGAGAAGGTCTTATTTTTTATCAATCAGAAATAAACACCAGTTTCAACAACATGAAACTCATTCAAAAAGTCCCAATAAAGCTTAAAGGAGCAAAGTCCCCTTTCCTGTTTTTACCCATAGTATTTCCCATGGTATTTGTTTGTTTTAATTGCACTTTTCTCTTAGTTTCTTTTAAAGATTTTATCACAGATATCTCAGATGCCTTTATTAATTGTCTCAGGTCAAAATTCTTTCAATTTACATACACCAGAATTCTAAGTCTCCTGTTTATTTAGTTACTCTGTGTCAAAAGGGTACAATAATTCCTTTTATCAGAATGTTGACCTTAGTAGAGAGTAAGAGTCCTCTAGTGAGGTCATCCACTCAAACAGAAAGGATTTGTTGATCAGCTACTATCCACCAAACACTGGGCTCTGTGAAGCAGATACAAATGCCATTGTTTAGATGGCACAATCTAGTATGGGGAAGCTGAGAACACACAAAAATAAAACACAGGTAAAATGTGTATTATAAATAGATGTTATGTTTCAATTGGAGGCATGAGATGCACATAAAAGTTATGTCACTTTCAGGCTACGCAAATGTGCAAATAAACAATGCAGTGTCTCTTTCTTCTCCTTGCTGACTGAGGAGACCACACTACCTACAATGGTGCAGTTACAAGGAATGAGGTATGTGAACCTCCTTTGGCCTGGGTCCCTGAGAGATTAAAAGCCTTACACACACACAGACACAGACACACACAGACACACACAGACACACAGAAACACACACACACACACACACACACACACACACACACACACACATACACACACACCCCTCCTCATCTCTACCCCAACACCATATGGATTTTGAGTTAGAGATAATTCTCCATTGTGTTTTAGCCATTGAGAACCTCAGATTCATGGGACCAGATTATAATCTCATCTCTATCACCTAAGACATGTTGTGTCCATTGTAAAATTCCATGTGTGGAGCCTACAAAATGAAAGGGAGAACTTTTATTTCTGAGAGATTAAATACTGATTTAGGTAGACCACTCTCCAAATGTGGTCCCCTGAGCATTGCACCAGAATCACCGTCTACTGCACATTTTCAGGTGCTTATCAAAGATTTCATCCCCTCCACCCAGGGGGAAACGTAATGGGCAACTTCACAGGATCTAGAGCAACCTGGGAAGAGTCTTAATGAGGAATCGTCTCGATCAGTTTGGCCTATGGGTGTGTCTGTGGGGGACTGTCCTGATGGCTAATTGATGTCAGAAGATCCAGAAGATTAGCTGATAGAGATGAGGTTGTAATCCTGTACCATGAATCTGAGGTTCTCAATGGCTAAAACACAATGGAGAATTATTTCTAACTCAAAATCCATATGAAGTGTTGGGGTAGAGATGAGGGGTGTGTGTGTCGTGTGTGTGTGTGTGTGTGTGTGTGTGTGTGTGTGTGTGTGTGTGGCGTTTAATCTCTCAGCCATGCATGGCACCATTCCTTGGGCTGGGGAAGGGAACGGGTGAACAGTCTAAGAAAGAACTAGCTGAGAACACGTTAGGAAGCAAGGATGTGTTTGTTTCCTCTCTGCTCTTGACTGGATGTGATGTGACTAGCTGCTTGAGTTCCTGCCTTGGCTTGACTTCCCTGAAATGATGGACCATGACTTGAAATTGTGAGCCAAATAAATCCTTTCTTCTCAAGTTGCTTTTTGTCAGAGTGTCTCATTGGCAGAAATAAAACTAGAACAAGTAATAAAATGCATCTCCTACCTCCAAGGGATAAAATACAAAAATCTGGAGAGATCTTAATGTATATTTTCTTTCAACATCTTCAGGTTCAATGTTTAGGCAAAAATTTGTTTAGGAAACCCTTGAAATGTATGTTGGCTGTTGCTGCCTAATACAACATTTCTAATTAAATATCAGTTCTCTGAAGGTCTGATGCAGGCCTCACCTTTTTTTTGCAGCCACTTGGTGTGATTTCCTCAAACTCCTCTCCCAGCTTGAAGGAAATCTCATTGTTTTTGAAGATGCTTTTGGTTTTGATGGTGATCACATCTCCATCTGCTCTGATGGTCACGGTGGGTTTTGCCAGACAGCCCAGCTTCCTGTTGACTCTTCCTACTCCTAGAAGGAAGATAATGGACACATAGTTACATGTGTTGTTGACTTCAAGGACTCGTTCTATTTGTACAATTCTTTCCTAAGGAGGAGGTTTCTGCAGTAAGCAGACTTCACGCTGTATGAGTTCAAATACCTATTTTAATCACATTTACTTATTTGTGTGTGGTGTATGTGTACATGTGCATGGGTTGTTTGTTCTCTACTACACTTTTTTTAAGGTAATGCATTTTATTAAAAACTTTGCAAATAAAAACATTACACACCAAAATTTACCAAACCCAAAGTTTTACACAACTCAGTATTACATATTTTATTGTAGCAAAATACATGTAACAAATTTACCATTAAATGTGCAATCAATGGCATTGTCTGCATCGTGATATTGTATAGCCAATTCTATAGAGGGTCTTAAATATATTATTAGTGCATTAAATATATTGTTATTCACCTTTCTTTTCTTTTATATTTATGTCTCAGAGATTTTATTGAAAGTATACACACACACACACACACACACACACACACACACATACACACACACACACAATATGCATCATCATGTATGAGATGCGTATACCAAAAGTTATTTTTTGTCCCCCCATTGAAGACCGATTAGTTTATATTTTTGTTGCTTCAAATGCTGCTTCAGAGTTAACCTTGTGCACATAGTGTTGGGCAGTACATGTAGGAATGCTTTCAATAGAAATAGAATTCCATGGGCAACAATATCTAGGGTAGTTTTTTTTAGCAGGTGACTTAGGGAAATATTATAATGCGGTTCTCATGTTTTCTGTCGACATATAATCATAGCATAGATCATATTGGTTAATTGCTTCCAAATGATTCATATCCTAATTCCCGGAACCTGTGGATATTTCCTTGTTTGCTGAGGGGATGGAGGAGATGTGCAGTACGAGGACTGTAAGGAGATTGTGGTGAGAGAACCCTCAGTGAGATCACAGTGCACTCCTAAGAGAAAGCGGGCCGGCCCTTGGTGAGATGGCTCAGAGGAGAAAGAAGAGACTCATGACCTAAATTCAACATCAGCATCCACACAAGGTAGAAGGAAAGAACCAGGATTCCACAGAGATGTCCTCTGACCTCTATACCACACCATGGCCCAGGTAACCACACGCATGCATCGTGTACACACACAATAATAATTAGTTGATAATAATGTATTAGAGGAAAGATGTATTAGACTACAGAATAAAAAAAAGTCAGAGAAAATGGCAGCAGAAGTAGTCCTGGACTCACATTCCAAGGAATGGCAGCAGCCACCAGAAGCAAGAAGACGAAATTCACTAAAGATCAAAGCAAATGCTTATAAAAACAGCTACTTTTTAAAAGCATGTTTTTATCATAAATTATTTACTAAAATAGTTTTCTGTTCAATATATGATGTATATGCACTGTGTTTCTATGGATCCGTGGAGATCCACGAATCTCAATCTAGTTTGCACAGAACTGCATCTTGGTGGTGAATCAACATTGTTTTCTATGTGAAAGATGGCTCTTATTTCACACACAGCAAGTCATTCACCATCAAAGCATCTTTCATACTGGATATGATATGCACATAAACATGGCTCACCCAGTTCCTTCAAATAGTTTTCAAAATTTTCACAAGAAACAGATTTCCATGTTCCTTGAAGCTGGTCCACCATCACGTCTCAGTGAAAACTGCTTCATATGGATGTGTGCATTGGTGTTCCCTGAAATGGGTTTGGAACCTGTTTTTAATACAATTCTGAATACAGAAAACTAGACAGAAAAGTGAGGAACTCCCACCTTTACGATTCAAAAGTTCTCTACAGCATAGAAGCCAGGATGGGAACAGACCAGGCAGTAGCCTTCGGCGGGATTAGACATGGCTAAGCCAGCATTTACAGGAGGCTACTGCCCTTCTCCAGCACTGGCCACCCACACAGATGATCCGAGTCCTCTTATGCCACAAGACTCCTGCGCCAAGATCTGCCTCTGCACACAGATGATTTGTGAAAAGCCACTATGCTGGCTGGCTGGTGATTTTATTTTCTCTTATATTCTTCTTGACCATTTGAACTAAAAGCCAGAGAGTATGCATATATAGTGCCTGGCATTTGAAATTGAAAGTTTAGTGAGGCTTAGAACCACCATTGCGTGCTACTGAGCAAAAGACTGTAACTAAAACATAGGAAAGAGAGTAAGTTTTCCAGGGGCCTGGTCCGGTACTCATCAGCTGAGGCTTGCCTTGCTTGGACAGAACCCAATATTCTTAGCCAGCTTCTTAATTTAGAGTGGTTCTCTTCTTTGCAACCAGAAGTAGGACAGTGAACACATCAACTAGAGAACAGGACTGCAAATGGCAAATAAAAGGACAAACTCATCCTTAAATCCACCAACCCCTGAGGACCTCCTCCTGGGTTCTAAGCAATGCTTGGAATCTATATGTTAGCATATGACCACGAAGAAATGTGGGTGTTAACACATTCCTTAAGACAGAAAAGGTGGTAAAACTTTTATAATTCCCATTAAAATGTTCAATTTCCAAAACCCACAATAACTGCGAAGATCATTAACCAGTTCAACTGTTTTCCTAACAATTATTCAACAAACATAAATGGAGCAACTAGCGTTACATGCCTAAGAAGACTAAAAGACTTTGTGTACACTATTAAACATCCCAGCTACAGTGGTAAGGAGACAATAATATTTTGGTTGGTTCTTTCCTGAGTTAGGCAACTTGACAACATGATTTTTATATATTAATGTATAAATATTGTAAGTTTATGTCCACCCCATGTATTAGTCATGAGTAGTAGGCAAAAAAGAATGACCTGGTGGTTCTCAAATAGAAGGCACTAAAATTCCTCTGTTGGACATGTGTTATTGTCCCTCCTGAACAAGACATGATGCTGGAATGATGTTGCTCTGTGGCTGATAACTTAGGCATTCAGAGGTGCCAGTGGCTGAACCATGACACAGAGTTCAGGCATAACTTCTGTCTCTAGCACCCGACTCCTCTCTTCATGAGGCAGCATGTCAAGTTCAAGCACTAGCTAACCTTCAATGGCAAGGTTGCTTAGTCTACTTGGTTATTCCCATGATGGATCCTTTCTGGTATTCATTAATACGAGTCAAACATCTACATTCCGTTCTCCACCAGCCATGCTTGTCTGCCATTCTCCAGCCCATCCTCCCAGATTTCCAACCAGCCTCTGTAGTCTACCTGTGTGTTCCTGTCCCAAGCCACTGCTCCATCCACACGAACTAGGCGACCGATACACCACTCTGTCCATGGAAACAATTTCCCCTCACTACTTCTTAAGTCCCCTCCCACTCTCAAAGTAATAAAATATTGGCCATTACAACTTGCTCCCAACACTGAGCTGGCTAACACATAGGGCATATGTTCAGGATTTACCTCCCGACTTTAACTGGCTGTACCCCTTCCCATATTGTTCTGGTACCATCTGAGGGTGGGGGGCTTCTGGTATTGTGATATGTGACGTAGGAGTCAGGGCTGCTTGCTCATGAGGTTACCTTGTGACTTTTGGACTTCCTAAACTTGCTCTCAGACACCGTTTAGTCCTGTGCTGGGCCTGCGTGGGATAACAACTGTGCATCTATAGCGCCCAGCTCATAATGCATAGTTCCATTCCCTGTGGAGTCCTCTAGCTCAGAATTCCATCACTACTTAACTACCTAACACAGGAACTCTATCAAAATGCACCTATGTTTCTGTTGATGATGGTGTGCCGTTGCCTAGCAACACCAGAATTCCTTGTTGTAATGCTCCCATACACACACTGGGCCATCCTGCCTCTTTCCTGTGACGATCCAGCATCAGAGGGTTAAGTCAATCTTATGGCTCAGGCTGTTACTGTCACCCCAACTTTCTGCAGATCTCCCTCATGCATGCTGCTTCACTCAAAGCAAGAAGACTGTTTCATCTGCAACACAGTCTGGGGCCCATTCCTTGATTACATCACCACCGCGAACCAAGGGTTTCTACAGAAATGTTAGTAGAAGAGGCAAAATACAGTAATTCATATTTTGGAGAGATGACTGTAAGTGGCCTTGACTAAGCTGGACCCTTTGACTCCACAAGAATAGAAGGACTCTCAATAATTTTGAAATATATTTTATTTTTTAGTTGTATGTGTGTATCTGTGTGTGGCAATGTGCACATGAGAGCAGGCGCCCTCAGGGTCCAGGGGTATTGGATCCATTTGGAGCATGAATTACAGGTGGTTGTGAGTCATCTGATGTGGGTGCTAGGAACCAAACCTAGGTCCTCTAAAAGAGAAGTGTACGGTCTTAAGCACTGAGCCATCTCTTAATCCTCAGGATTATGTTTTGTTGTTCGTTTTCCTTTGTTGAGGGTATTCTTTTGTTTTTGTTTGATTCAAAGCCTCACTATATAGCCCTGGGTGGCCTGAAAATATCTATGTAGACCAGACTGGCCTCACATGCACAGAAATCCCTCTGCTACCCCAGTGCTGGGAGTCAAGGGGATGTGCCACCACACCCAGCTCATCACCAATGTCAACCCCGCACTCTGGATTGCACGTGTCTTACCAATGCCTCCAGCATGTTAGTCTCTCCGTGTCCATCCCCCTGCCCCACAGGGGGTTGTGTAGCAGTTGTCCACACAGTTCAGTCTCACCTGGCTGTATGACGACAGAGACCAGAGGTTTATCCAGCCCTGGGACTAAGGTGCACATATACTCTCTGCTTCATGGAAATGCAGTTCGTCGTTATCTTTTCCAATCTTTTCTGGTTGGGATAGAGAAGGACGACCACTATCGGCAACTATGCAGTAAGGATGCGTGCGCTAATTCGCGCTAGGGAGAAACCCCTCAAGCAGAGCCAGTCATGGCATAGGTGTGAACTGAGTTTGCAGGAGTCCTTAGTCATCCTCCAGGATGAGTGTGCGGCACGCCAGCACAGTGTGTTAAATGAGATACGCGCTGCACACCGCTTCCGATGTTCCTCAGCAGCTGCAGAGTAGCATGGACATCTGCCGTTTGTCCCCATCGCCATTACTAAATACACTTTTATTTTTGCTTCTGCTGGGAATCAAGCTTGGAGCCTTAAATACAATGGGCAGACATGCTACCATCGAGCCACACTCCCGGTTCCCAGATACAACATCATTTGATCTACTATTATAGCCAGGGCAGGAAACCCTGAAGAAAGAAAGAAAGGAAGGAAGGAAGGAAGGAAGGAAGGAAGGAAGGAAGGAAGGAAG
>CABHPP010125167.1:0-11693 GCA_902168425.1 Peromyscus attwateri | reverse complement strand
AAGGAAGGAAGGAAGGAAGGAAGGAAGGAAGGAAGGAAGGAAGGAAGGAAGGAAGGAAGGAAGGAGGTTGGGGAGGTGCAGGAATGTGCCCCTTGTTAAGGTAGTTATATTCTTAGCCTGGCAGTAAAGTGCTGCCAGCTGGCCCACTTACCTTCAGATTCTCTTCATCCCCTTTGTTATCAATGAGCCAAACTCCATGGCAACCATAGAAGAGCAACTGAAACTTAGTGACTCTGTGGTCTCTCCCATTGGTGCATCCCTAATTGCCCCATAAACGATGTAGCTTCTGGACTTATGGGGCATACTCCTCTGATTTTCTACACACACACACACACACACACACACACACACACACACACACACTCCCTTTCCATAGAAAGATATAGAGACAATAATGACCTGCAATAAATCTTAAAACTTCACCACAAAAGAGATGAAAGCCTCACCATACAAGATTTCCATCTTCTGGCACACTGAATTTGAGTTATTTCAGCTAAGCTGCTTGAAGTACTTTAGAGCTGGACGAGGCACAATTAGTCCTTCAGAGCCTACTGAGTAAAGATTCCCACACTGTCTTTCCTTTCACAGGGGGACTTGAAAGGGACACACAAAATGCTCCCAGCATTATGAAACAATTTAAAACTGTGCTACATCTCCCCATTCTTTCATATGAATGCCTAGCGATGTAATAAGAATCTATAGAATAGGTATTTAATTGGTTTGCAACGTTCATAATATCAAACAATCTTACAAATCTATAACACGTTATTTTTAACTTTTAAACTACATTTGAAACATGAATTCATTCAAGAAATAGTCTGATTTGGATTCTTTTTTTTAAGCATGTATGAGAAGGAATTAAGAACAGAATAACAGTTTATTATATTCCAGAGGATTTAAGGCTCCAAAACCATAAGCATTTTTAGACATAATAAATAACATCAAAACTACCAGAAAAAAAGAGAAAGCATTAGAAAAAACTATTGTTGTCTTCCTCTTACCAAGAATAGTTGTCTATTTAGTAAGACAGGAATCCTGTATAATACCTGTAAGGTCTAGTTATAGTGAGCAGTGTTTGGAAAATTATGATTATTTACTCTATATCAGATTTCTAAGTTTTCACTGTCATGTCAATAAAAATGTATGGCTCTTCTTTAAATGGTTTGGGGGGGTTATAATTACATCTTTTTCCTCTTTCCTTTCCTCTCTCCAAACCCTCTCATGTACCCCTTCCTCTTTCTTCTTTAATTGTTGTTATAAATATATATGTTATATATCTTCCTTAATACATAAATGCAACCGGTTCAGTCTGCATGTATGTTCTCAGGACTGACCACTTGGTATCAGATAACCGATTGGTGTGCTCTTCCCTGGAAGGACTGTTTCTCCTCCTTTCAGCATTTCTGAGTTGCCTGTAGGTTTTTGGGAAGGGCTGGGGTCTCATGGGATTTCTTCCATCTATGTTACCATGTCTATTCATGTTGTGCTTGCTGAGGTCATGTTTAGCCAGCCATGTTGGTGAGACTTTACGGGCATAGCTTCTGACATTTCTAGCAGACACAGTCTCAGAGCAAATCCCCTCCCTGGTCGTCTGGCTCTTATACTCTTTTTTTCTCCTGTTCGACAGCAATCCCTGAGCCTCAGGTGTAGGAGCTGGGCTGTATATTTACCGGTTGGGACTGGACTCCAGAACTGCATTTGGTTTCCTTCTATTGTTGCAAAGAAAGGTTCCTTGAGGAGAGGTGAAACCCGCGCTGATCTGCAGGTGTAAGGACAGATGTTTAGAATGGAGTTAGGGATGATGCTGGTTTAGTAAAGTGGCAATTGTAGGTTCTCCTCCAAGCTTCATGACTTCATTGGTCCTGAGTGGTTGCCTAGGTTTCCAGTATCAGGCATGATTTTTTTTCTGTTCGAATATATCTTAAGTCCAAGTAGAGAGCTGTTGGTTACTGCACCAAGGTATGTGTGTACTACTGCTATGTGTTGTGATTTGTAGGCATCATAGCTAGGAGGGGCTGGTGGTTGCTTCCCTCCTTTGGAAGTTTGTGTGGCTCCTTCTGGTACTATGAAAGCTAGTCCTTATGGAGGAGGCTTTCAAGTCAGTTCTGGCTGAGGGGCCTCTGCACCCTGTGTCTGATATACGTGGTGTCTTCAGAAATAGGGGCTTACCTTTCATATCTGGGGAAACCCAAGGGAAACAGCAACTTGTAATATTTGGGGAGTCTTTGGACAACCCTAACAATCAACTCAAAATGAGGAGAAGGGGGCTTCTCATGCCTGGTGTCAGGGGTTTTGTTAAATGGTCTATGGCTCTCCTGAGGAGCACTGTCAGCCCAGATTAAGTAGGTATCTTTAAGAAGATGCTGGTAACCTGAACCATGTAGGAAATCTAGCCAACACATGTAAATGGCTTTATTAGATACAGACATGGAGATGTTCTCGTGTTACAATAGCAAAGCATAGTTGCAACACACAGTACTGACTTGAAGAGTTAACAGATTCATCACCTGGCTCCTTGAAAGAAAAAAGTTTCTCAGCCAAGTGTGGTGACAAAACACAATACTAGTACAAGAGAGGCTGAGACAGGAGGATTGCCATGAATTTGAGGCCAGCTTGAGCTACATAACAAGACCTTGCAAGCTTTCCTTACTTCAGATAGAAGAATCATAGCACACGTATTTCATCTACAGATTTTTCATCAAAACATTTCTGCCAGGCATGGTGACACATACCTTTAATCCCAGTACTCGGGAGGCAGAGACAGGTGAGTTTGAGGCAGACTTGGTCTATGTAGTCCCAGAACATCCAGGGTTACATAGAGAGACCCTGTCTTAAAAACAAAAACAAAAGAGAAAGAGAGAGAGAGAGAGACAGAGAGAGAGACAGAGAGAGAGACAGAGACAGAAAGAGAGATTTTTATAATTATGCCATGGGTAAGGACAACAGAAAGGTCATAAAGAGCTAAAGTTTGGCATTTTGTAAAAAGTACATGAAAGAGTTCTCAGTCACATATGGATGGGATTTTTTTTTAAGTTAGTTTTGGTGCTGCAAGGCAAAAAGATACAAGAATTTAAAAATAATTGACTAGGAAATAAATAGGGCAAAAATCCCTGCTGTCTGCTTTTTCCTGGGGCTAACACAAGTAGCCAAAGAGGCTGCTAATTTATAAAGCTCCCTTCAAAAGTAGCCCTGGGTATCTCTATAATCCTCCTGCTTTAGACACTTTAATGGTGTTAAACCTTCCAGCTGATCATGCAGTTCTAATGGACTTAGATCAAAACCATGCTGTAAAAGGAAAACCTTCAGAATGATTTCGTAAAACTTACTGAAAGTAAGGGAAGTCTAATACAAAATCAGTGTTGGAGCAAAAAAAATAATGATAATAACACGCTACGTAGCTGCAGGGTTCTGTTACACTGGCTGCCTTTGTAGGAATGAGAGTGTTGAGGAAACCTGGGACAAGCGTACTCCTGCCTGGTCATCCCTCAGCATTTGCTTACTGAGGACAGCAGAGAGCAATAGTACCTTAGGTTTTCATCGGCCCTGCCAAAGGAGCAGCTTTTGGGGGCAGACCGGAAGCTGAGCAGAATAACTGGCACTGGCCATTCATAGGCATCAATCAGGCATCAGGTGGCACTGCTTGGCACCCATACTCTCCATATACCTGTGCAATATTTTCAGTGGGGTTGGAGGTCCCAGTAGGTTGGAGTGTGTCCTTCCCAAAGATTTACATGTTTAAGCTCCAACCCTAGTACTTGTAAATGTGACCTTGTTTAGAAAGGGAATTTTTACAGAAGTAATAACTCAACATGAGGACTTTGGGATTCAGGCACACATCAAACACAATCAGGCATGTCCTTGTAAAAGAACGGAGATGAAGGTTTGAGACAGAAGAAAGGGGTACATGAAGAGTGACAGGAAGTCATGAGCCAAGGAGAGCCAGAATCCAGCAGTGGACTCTGTTCCAGGGCCCTGGAGGCTGTTTGATGGTGTACTCCTGGCCTCCATCGCTGCCTGTCCACCGCCCGGCCAACACAGACATACATCCCAGTGCTGGCATGGCACCCGGAGCCTCCTGCGTGCTAAGCACATGTTCTAACACATGTTCTAACACTTGTTCTAACACTAGCCCCAAAAGTTGGACGCCAGATGTTGCTCGAATTTCTAAAGGTCTTATAATAAAAAACCCAGAGCCAGATATTGGGGTAGATGGTGAAAGATCAGAGAGACAGAGGAACAAGCCACTGCCACGTCTCACCTCGCCAACTCCACCCATCCTGTTTGAAAGCCTCTGAGTCCTCAGCTGAAAAAGCTCTCTAGCCAGAAAAAAAAAAAAAAAAAAAAAAAAAAGGCTTAGTTCTGTCTCCTCACGCCTTATATACTTTTCTTCCCCCAGCCATTTCACTTCCTTCCTAGTGCTGGGATTAAAGGTATGTGTGCTTCCCAATACTGGGATTAAAGGTGTGTGCCACCATGGCCTGGCTCTGTTTTCTCTCCTAGACTGAGTCAATCTCATGTAATCCAGGGTGGCTTTGAACTCACAGAGATCCAGATGGATCTCTGCCTTGTGAGTGCTAGGATTAAAGGTGTGTGCCACCACCACCTGGCTTCTGTGTTTAATCTAGTGGCTGGTTCTGTCCTCTGATCCTCAGGCAAGCTTTATTTGATACACAATATATCACCATGTGTGGGCCTTTCCTGCGTTAATGATTGTTATGGCAGGACCCATCCCTCTCTTGAGGGTACCACCTCTGGGCAGGTGGTCCTCGATTCTATAAGAAAACAAGCTGAGGAGCAAGCCAGGAAGCAGCCTTCCTCCATGGTCTCTGGTTCAGGGCCTGCATCTTCTAGGTTCCTGCTTGAGTTTCTGCCCTGGCTTAACTCGTGATAGACTGTGACGGGAAAGTGTGAACCCAATAAACCCCATCCTCCCCAAGTTCCATGGTCATAGTGGTTTATCACTGCAACATAGAGTAACTAATACTAAAATCATTGCTACAGCTCTAGATTTTATCCACATCCAACCAGTTTGTTTGCTTTTAAAAATCTGCATCATACAACTTCACTGGGTATATATTGAAAGACTCAAGATTTAGACCAGAAAATAAACCCATGGATGCTGGTAAACAGTATTGAGCTGTGATCCCTCTGTCACAGGATTTCAGCTAATTCACACTGGGGCTGGAATTGGCCGGCTGGTGCTGTGTGCTTCTGAGAAGTCATGTGATTCAGACAAATCTGCAATAATGTGGAGGCTTCCTGGTGGGAAGAATAAAGGATGAGAGGTCTGAGCCAGGTGGCCTGAGGCCTGTGATTCAGACCTGCTGGGTTCCCATGCTTTGCAGCTCTGGCTTCCTGGGGCGGAAGCTGCTAGAACCCAACTGCTGCCAGCATTATCCATAGACCTTCTCCAAATGACACTCCATCCAGCTGCTGGAGAATAGCAATGGCCCTGGGTTCCCCAGCATGGCTCGTGTTAAGGAAAAGGCCAACTCCTGTAAACCACCCTAAGCCTTCTTAATCAGAATGTAGGGTTAGGCCTGGGAATATATATTCTATTGCTAGAGTTTTTCCCAGATGATTCTGATTCACGTCTAAGGCCCAGCAATTAAACCACTGCTCTAGACTAGGGGTTCCCAGGCTGTGACTGTGGTGACTAGTGCTAATTGTCAACTTAATGGCCTCCAGGGATTGTCTTGATGATGTTCACTGGTTCCAGAAACTCCATCTTCACTATGGGGGCAACCGTTCCCTGGGCAGGGGATCTTGGGATGTTTAGAACTGAGAGAAGAGCTGTGCAGTGGCAAGCAGGAATCTGTAGCTCTCTGTTTCTACAGATGCCGGGTGAGCAGCTTCCTCAAGCCCCTGCCCAGGCCTTGCTCTTAGGATGAACTGTAATTAGAACTGTGGACTAATGGAAACCTTTCTTCCTTAAGCTGCTTTTGTTGGGGTGTTTCATCTCAGCAGCAGGACAAAGCTCAGGCAGTATTCCTTAGGTCCAACAGCAGCACCTAGAAAGACAAATCTTGACCCTGCCTTCAGCCTGCTAAATCAGAAACTCCGGGAAAGGGGCCTAAAAACCGGTACTTTAAACTAGTTCTTCAGGTAATGCGGACTCATGCTGAAGGTTGAGACCCCATCCCCTATACTGAGACTCACTTACAGAGACCAGTAAGGAGAGAGAACGCTAGTAACTTAGGAACCGAGCAGACATTCCCTTGTTGGGTGACCCAGAGTGGATCAATTGATCTGATACACATGAGTGCCATGAGAAACACTTGGTCTCTGTGTCTTCCTGCTGAATACCCAGAAATCAAATGAGTCATAATGTAATACCTGGCCTAGAAGAACAAAAAAGAGGGAATTTCCACGTGATCCTCTGTAAAGTGCCAAGGCTGTAACAAAGAAAACCTGAGAAATTGTCACAGAATGGAGGAAACCAGAAAGATGTTACCAGACGAGGCCTATTCGCCAGCCAAACTGCTCTGCCAATCACGGAAAGGAGTTTGGGAAAGTTTATTCACAAAGAGACGAAAGTATGGTTGGGAGCTATAAGCCTCAAATCTACCTCCTCAAGTTGAGGTGGTGAGGTTTTTGATGGGTAAAGAGGTAAGGTGATGTGAGATTTAGAGAGGGTTGTGGGTAGGGAGTGTTAGGCAAGTATGTCATTTGGCTTTCCTCGGACAAAGGTTCAGAAGATAGCAACATTAACATTCTCTGAGGATGGAGATTTGGGGCCTCTCAGTTCAAAAGGTCATCTGTCAGACACTTGCATAGGCTCCAGTGAAGGGTCAATGGCTTTCCCCTTTTTGAGCTCCCTCCACCTTCCTCAAAAACACAAAAAAACAAATGCATAGGTACCGGCTAACATGCCCAGAACGTCAGCAAAGCTAGTGGAAGCCCTAATTCCGTGGTCTATCATACAAACAGGACCAAAACAGAAGCTAGAGAGTGTATTTGGGTTTTCCCTTGGTTTCCCCACCTCCTTTCAGTGCAGGGTCTTGCTTTGGGAAACAGAAATAGGATAGGAATATATGTGAATGGAAAAAAAAAACCAGAGAAATCTGAAAACCTGCAGTTACTTGTGTAAGTGCTGCTGGATTCACTCCTTAGTTTTGGCAAACACACACAGAAATGTGACATGCTAGCAGAATGGGGAACCGCAGGAAGGTTATACAAAACTCTTCATATCATATTTGCAAGTTCTCTGTCAATCTAAAATCGTTCCACTGTTTAAAAATTAGGAAAGCAAAGCAACAAAAATTAAAAATAAAATGAAAGTGTGATTGATAGGCCAGCAGCTCTGATGTTACTCACAAGCTGTTGGCACAGCAGGATATCAGAACTAACCCCTGGTTTACTAAGAATATGCTGCCCGAGTGAGTCATGTATGATAGAATTAAGAAGTCCGCTCTTTACTGTAAACCTGGAATTTAGCCCAGTCTAGCCTGTCTGCCCCTGAAACATGCATCAGTTTGGGTTACTGACCATCTGTCCGCCTTTCAGCTGCTGTACTCGGTTCACAAACTCCCTCTGAGCACCAAAATTCTGTACCTCACTTTGGCTTTCAGCCTTGCCCAGATCCCCTCTGACGGAGCTCAAGTTGTATCTTGTGTTTACAAGACATTTTCTTCCCCCAAATCCTGGAACTTGGGAGGCACACACCTGAAATCCCAGCAGCACAAGGCAAAGCACAAGAATGCAGGGTTCAAGGCCTTCCTAAACTACACTGTCGGTCCCTGTCACAAAAGGTAGAGTGCTTGCCCAGCAGAGCAAAGCCCTAGGGTCAACGCCCAGCACCGTATGTCACTTTCCTTGTTCTGTGATCAAATAAGTGACAAGGAGCAATTTAAGGAAGGAAGGGGTTGTTTGGCTCGCAACTTCAGGGCAGATACAATCCATCATGGTGAAGAAGACCCGGCTACAGGAGCATGAATCAGCTGGTCACATTGCCTCAGCAGTCAGGAAACAAGGGAGTAGACAGGAAGCAGGGCCAAGCTGATAAACCTTCTCCCCGTGGCCCACGTACAGCGAGGCTCCAGGTCCTAAAGGTCAGACAACCTTCCAAACATCACCACCAGTTAGGGACCAAGTATTTGAACGCATGAGCCATTGGGAGACATTTCACATTTAAACCTTACCACCATGCAAAACCAAAACAACACCAAAGGCCCAAATCTTGCCTTCCCTCTGATCCCTGACTCTGTGCTTGAGACCCTGCTACCGCTCTCTGCCACAGACTTCCCTTCTATAAATAGCCAGCTGTGATGGTTGGAAAGAGAATGGCCCCCAGAGGTTCACATGTTTGAATGCTTGGTCCACAGTTGGTGGAACTGTTTGGACAGGTTTAGGAAGTGTGGCCTGGTTGGAAGGGGTGTGTCACTGGGAGGGGGCTTTGAAGTTTCAAAAGCTCACACCATTCCCAGTTAGCTCTCTCTGCCTCTTTTTTTGTGCATCAAGATGTAAACTTTTAGCTACCGCTCCAGAGTCATGCCTACCTGACTGCTGCCTTGCTGCCTGTCATGATGATCAAGGACCCCAACTCTCTGAAACTGTTGCCTCAATCATGGAGTCTTATCACAGCAACAGAAAAGTAACTAAGACACCAGCCTGCCTACCTATTAAATTCCACTGCCTAGAAGTCTCTGGCATGCTGAGCTGTTCAGCTTGCAGTGGACTCTCTACATTTGAGCCAGCAAGCCATATAATACCAGTGTACCTATTTCTTACCAGTATATATCTTATTTCTTTTGACCTTCTCCTTTGAAAAAGCTCTAATCTTGTTGCTGATAAACTAAGAAAGGATTTTTTCCCAGATTATGAGCAGCATATATAGGAAATTAACAACTTTCACAACATCAGTTACTCAAAGTATAGAAAACAAGACAAAACAAAAATACAAGACAAACAAATAACACCAACAACAAAAATACCAAATTGGTCATGGCGGCAGAAACCTTTAATCCCAGAACTTGTGGGGCTAAAGCAGGAGGATTAGGAGTTTAATAGCAGCCTGGCTACACAGACCCAAGAAAAAAAGAAGGAAGGAAGGAAGAAAAGAAGAGAGAAAGAGAGGGAAGGGAGAAGGGAGAGGGGAAAGGGAGGAAAAGAAGGAAAAAGTGTGAACAAGAAAGAAAAAACAAAGGAAAGGGGGGAAGGGGGAAAAAAAGCAAAGAAGGGCTGAAGAGATGCCTCAGCAGTTAAGAGCACTTGCTGCTCTTTCAGAGGACCCAGGTTCAGTTCCCAGCTCCCATGTGATGGCTCACAACTGTCTATACCTCCAGTTCCAGGGGGACCGGACCTCCTCTTCTGACCTTCTCAGGCACTGGGCACACATGAGGTACAGACATACACACAGGCATAACACTCATAGACATAAAGTAAAATACATAAATCTAAAAAAAATTAAGAAGAAAAGCAAAAGTTGTCAAACTTGGGGCCGAATAAGAAGCTGACCTTGGCTGCTAGAAGGGCAGTGGTGGACAGGATTGGCTGTATTGCACACTCTAAGGAGAAAGCCTTCTACTCTAGCCATAGGTTTGTGGATACTTTGACATTGTCTTGTGGTGGTATTGTATTGCCCAAAATATTGTGTACGCTAATAAACTTATCTGGGGTCAGAGAACAGGACAGCCACAATATTAAAGGTTAGGCAGTGGTAGCACATGCCTTTAATCCTAGCATTCCAGAGACAGAAATCCATGTGTTCAAGGATACACCCAAGCATGGTGACCAACGCCTTTAATCCCAGAAAGCAAGCCTTCAATCCCAGGGAGTGGTGGTAGAAAGCAGAAAGGTATATAAGGCGTGAGGACCAGAAACTAGAGGCATTTGCCCTGGAGAGGCATTTGCCCTGGAGAGGCATTTGGCCAGGAGAAGCATTTGGCCTGGTTAAGCATTCAGGCTTCTAGCAGCAGTTCAGCTGAGAGTCATTCGGATATGAGGACATAGAGGCTTCCAGTCTGAGGAAGCAAGACCAGCTGAGGATCTGGTGAGGTGAGATAGCTGTGGCTTGTTCTGTCTCTCTGACCTTCCAGTGTTCACCCCAATACCCGGCTCAGGTTTGATTTTATTAATAAGAACTTTTATGAATCATGCTACATTGTCTCTCACTTACGACCGTGAGTTTCACCACTTTACAAAGTAGAAACTGGGATGAAGTATCGAGCATTAGAAGATGCTGTCATTGGACGGGGAGCATTTCTGCCTAGCTTTGTGATCATCGGTGAGTTTATGAGATGGAAAAGCTTCAGGCAAGGCACTGTATGAGCCATATGCCCCTCCCATACCACCATCAACTATGAAATCTGAAATGAATGATGACATTCCCGGAACAACTGCCCATGATACTTCCTCAGCAGGTTCGGGCAGTGTAGAGTACTGTCAGAATACGTTGTCTCACACTCTGTTAATGGTGGTACTTCCACTGGCAAGTCACAAGACCGAAACTAACTAACTAGTTTAGTCTTGGCTGCAGTTTAAATCAGATTGAAGGTGATGAATTACTATTTTGAAATTGCTTTAGGAGTTTTCAGGTGATTGATCAAGAATTGTCTTTGGAGTCTTTGGAGAATGCCTAAACCTAAATATTAACAACCTTGACAAGAAAAAGGATGAGTTCATTCATTCATCTTTGGTTTTTTTGGTTTTTTTTGTTTTTTATTTTAATGCATGGTGCCAGGAATCGAACCCAGAGCCTTACACTTGTTAGAGAAAAGCTTCTGTCACTGAACTTTATACCCACCTTCATTATTTACTTATGAATATGCAAAATTATACATACTCTGATCATAACTATGTATAATGGTTATGGGGAAAGTATACTAAATTGTTGATGGGAAGGAATTGTTTTAGATAATGGGATTTGGGAGTAAGTCTTTCTCTTTCTTCTCTGTTCCTTTCTTCCTTTCTACTTTTTAATCATTTCAATGTATCTGAAAATACTTTGTAGCTACAGAAATGAATTCTATCCTTGAAAGAAAGTATGTTCAAATAAGATTTGGAAAGAGCTGATAGGAAGTGAGAGTTTGCAACAGAAGTTGGTGGGATGTGCCCTTCCAAGAAAATAGAACATGAAAAAGCAATTTGAAGTTGAGTGTGTGGTTCACGGAAGAGTGCTTACCCAGCATTCATGAGACCTTGGACTCAACCCTAAGTACCAGAGAGTAGGGAAGGGTTGGAAAATAAAAGGAAACATGAGTACAGTTTGAATAGACAGAAGGAGGCTTAGCTTAAAGTGTGCAGTAGAAGCAAAGTGTGATGCATATATTTGCAACCCCAGGAAGACAGAGAAGGAATCATGAATTCCAGGCTAACCTGGGCTACATAGTGGGATCCGGCCTCAAAAACAAGAAGTGTCCATTAAAAAGCTGGAAAAATAAATCTGGAGTATAGGAAACAAATATCTAGATTTTAAAAAAAGACGAAGATCTAGTGGTCTAGAGTGGATGAGACTAGCACAGGGTAGGGTGTGATATTACTGTGACATATATCATAAAAGAGGACACAACCTGAGAAGGGATGGGGGGACATGGAAAGAGTTGGAGGGGGAAGGGAGGGGTGGAAATGATGTAATACAGTTTAATCATGTATGTAATTCTCAAAAAAATGGTTCATGAATAAAAATAAACAAATAAACCCCATTGTAAGAAAGAAAGAAAGAAAGAAAGAAAGAAAGAAAGAAAGAAAGAAAG